>CATNEM010000167.1:302500-452500 GCA_950096795.1 Macrostomum cliftonense
TGTCGTGTTTGTGAAGTGTCGTGTTTGTGAAGTGTCGTGTTTGTGAAGTGTCGTGTTTGTGAAGTGTCGTGTTTGTGAAGTGTCGTGTTTGTGAAGTGTCGTGTTTGTGAAGTGTCGTGTTTGTGAAGTGTCGTGTTTGTGAAGTGTCGTGTTTGTGAAGTGTCGTGCTTGTGAAGTGTCGTGTTTGTGAAGTGTCGTGTTTGTGAAGTGTCGTGTTTGTGAAGTGTCTCGTGTTTGTGAAGTGTCGTGCTTGTGAAGTGTCGTGTTTGTGAAGTGTCGTGTTTGTGAAGTGTCGTGTTTGTGAAGTGTCGTGCTTGTGAAGTGTCGTGCTTGTGAAGTTTCGTGCTTGTGAAGTGTCGTGTTTGTGAAGTGTCGTGCTTGTGAAGTTTCGTGCTTGTGAAGTGTCGAGTTTGTGAAGTGTTGAGTTTGTGAAGTGTTGAGTTTGTGAAGTGTCGTGCTTGTAAAAGTTATTGCTTGTCGACGTGGTGAAATGTCGAGTTTCAGCTGAGATCGGGTAACAGCGGAAGGAAAAATTCAGACTTTCGGGTATCAAAAATATGTTTCATATTGATAAAGCAAAATTGCACATAATTACTCACTCAGCCTGGTAGTAGCGTCCTCATCTAGTGGCAGAGCTGAGATTCCTTTACCTGTTGGAACCAGCAGTTTGCTATCCGTTTTAATGTCCCCTGTTTTAATAAGCATGATAAAAGTAATTTCAATTTATTGTTGACGGTTTATTTTAACTGAAAAAAAAATTCAGATCGGTTTAAAATCGGCATGGGTAACCAGACAGCCGGCCAATTCACCTACAAGCGTGATAGTTCCATTGAGAATTTGCTTCAGCCGACTGGGCAACGACAAGCGGCAGAGTCAGTAGAATTGGCCAAATTATTTGCATTCTGTCCATCAAATTTAGTGAAACTGTGCTAGAATTACGTGTAAAACATCCCCATGCCATGGTTTCATCGCACATTTAATACTGCACCAGGCCCTTGGCATGGGCCAATAGCGCAACTAGACCTCTAGAAAAATATCTGGCTGTGAGGACGTAATTAAGCAGCCATGCTCACTGCATGAAACTAAACAAGCTGATTTTCACACTACTCACAATTACTTGTTTTACCAATTAAAATGAGTAATTAAAGCTGGTTGTGACCCGGAACATCGATGACAAAATCAAATTATTGAAGTCGTAGCCTCTCGATTTTCGTTAATTTTAATTGGTCTGCCTTGAGAGTCAGGCCCTAGCTGATTAGATATAGGTTTTTACATTCGCGAAATTTTTTCCTCTGCTGATCATTAACTCCAAAAAATGTGGAGTGACTTGATGCTGTCAGTCATTTTTTATTTGCAAACTCTATACTTACTCGTAAATATTTGAAAATGACATACGAGAAATATGGTTAGTAGTATGGGTACATTCACACAGTGGGCAATATGCAAGCGACATAAATGCGCGTCGTGAACATAATGCTTCATATTTTCATCAATGCAAGATGAATTTACATTTCAAGCATTTTTATTTCTAACAATATTAAACGCTTTAAGTGTTACAATGGCGCAACTACAGGGGGCGGGGTGCGGTTCGCTTCGAGCGAATAAAGAAAAAAAAATAGGAGAACCGAGAGAATTTTCGCAAAAAAGATTTAGATCCGATTCGCTAATCCCCAAGGACCACTAGAAGCACATCGTTAAACAGGACGTAGCACTCGTAGATCGTGGAAAAATTTTTGAAGGCCAAAATTCGCGAAGAATATATGCATGTCCCTTGTTCCTTTTCTCTTCCAAGATGGATAGTTTTTTACAAACTCAACAGGGTCCGCCCCCTTTGAAAATTTTCTTGTACGTTACGCATGCAACTGCTTGGTTATTTATCAAGAAAATATCTGATTGATCGAAAATGGGTGCAAACTGCAAATTAAGAAGCCTAGAAGTCCTAATAAACTTCTTCGTCATTTTTCAGTAAAAGCGTAAAAGCTAACCGAGCCAGCTTCAAAATGTGACTGAAGCCGTAGCCGAAAAGCCGTAGGAATAATAACAAATCAAAATTTGTTACTTGGTTTTATACATTAAATACTTTTGTTTACTGGACAATTTAGCTTTGAAAAGATGTTTTTACTATATTGTTTAATTTCTAAAACAGGACTTACCATTCTATTTGGCCGTTCGAATGCAATTAAAACACCCATAACAAACATAATATCTAGCATGCATATAAAATTATATTAATTCATTCGCTTTTCTTTTAGAAATAGACGTTTGGGAACAATGTTTTTTTGATAAACTAAAAATTGAATACTAATGCGTGTTTTCACCGCTTGCTATATTTTATCCATAAGAATTTTTACATATAATTATAACTATATTGATACATAGTAGGCCAACAAATTTTTATTTAGGGGTAAATTAGAAGACTAGTCTTTAGACACCCTGACTAGACCTATGCTAGCATAAGGCATTCCCTTTTTTGTTTTTTGTGCCTAATATTACTAATTTTCTAATGACAGCCAGTCCTATCCAAATGTGTTGTAGCTTGGCCAATTTTAAATAATTTTTGTATAATTTTTGCTCTCTCTTGAGGTTTTTCTTTTTTATTAACCTTTATAATACAAATATAAAAAATCTAGAAATAACTTATGCATAAAATCTTAAATTTAATTCTCTGCTGATAGAACATGTTTGGATAGAAAATAGTATTATATCTAAAATAAGCTTTTCTAGCCTACTTAGTTGTTATTTACAACACAATATATTATTTGGATATACCAATGGTGTACCAGATCCTATTCACTTCATCAACTGCCATTTCGTCAAGTGGACATTTTGTTAACCAGTTTCAAAATTGGTCATTTTGTCAATTAGTCCATGGGACTATCTAAATCTTTGGTCACTTTGTCAACCTTCTTTTTTATATTACCTTTTATTCAAACCTAAGTTAAAAAAGTCACTTTTAATAAGTCATCTGAAAACTTAAGAATTAAAAAACCAAGAATGACAATTTAACATTATCAGACTCAAATCTGATATATGAGCCTAATAAAGAGATAAGACTAAAATGCAAAATAAATTAAAAAAATAGATAGCATCTTGATAGTACATTTCCTAGAAATAATTATTCCACAGACCTATATAAATAGCCCTTGAAAATCTTTGTCACTTTGTCGACTTCAAATTTGGGTACCCATTAAAGTTGGTCACTTTGTTAACTATTAACCTTGTAGTTTTCTTTCCAATTAAAAATTAATAAATTCTTAAAAATATAAATACAGTTATAGTTCTTGGTAAATTTTAAAATTAGGTAAAATACGGATATTTATATACTTAATAAAAGTAACTAGGCTCTTGTCTAGCTTATGATACATAAGTATAAATTAAAAATTTTACTTCATGCTATTTTAAAATTACTAATATAGTTAAATGTTTCTAATTCAAAACTTAGAATATAAGCATAATTTAAAATAGAAGCAATTTGTACCAATAAAAACTTTATTTATAGTTTTTTAATAAAAGAAAAAAATAAAAATAAGATATATTATTTTAATGCATATCAAAAAAGTTTGTCAATTATAAAGTAATTCCTTATCATATAAAAATATTGATTATAATTTTTAATTAGTCTTAGTAACCTATTTTTTGAAGGATAATTATATTGCATTTATATATAAATAAATAGATATATGTATATACATACATATTTTCTAATAGAGCTAAACTTAATTTTTATTATTAAGTGATAGAAAATGTTTACTGCAAACTAAAAAGATATTGTTTTTTTCATAGTTTCTTAATTTTCAATATATTGAAAATGCTTATTAATGCATTGAAAGTATATAAATGTTCCTTAGCTAATGCATAATAAATGTCTGGGTTTGTTATTAAAGAACCTTTCAAAATATGCTGCAGCTTCAGAAAGTTAAAAATTAAAGGAAAGCAAACCAAGTATTAGATAAGTCTTAAAAATTTACTTTTTTACAAAATGATATAGAAGTCTATTGACTATCAAATGTAGCTAAAAATTAATGTTTTATTGCAGCAAGAATTTATTATCTAGTGACAAATTATTTACTACAGTTCAACACTAAAGCCAAATTCAATGTAATACAAGTCAAATCATCACAATAAAAGATTTTTAATTATATATGTCTCTCTGTATTAGCCTATGTAATAAGTTCATTTTACAAATAATCTATTTCATGTCTTTGTTCTTCAGCGCCATTGTCATCATTGCGTAAAATTTAATTCAGTCTGGGTGTTGCATCAGAGCTGCACTCTGAGGAGATTGTGGTTTAAACCTGCTGCGCTAATAGACATCAAAGATAGTTTGTTTGATTTACTTTTTAAAATCAGAGAGACTATTTGATTTTATCTAGCGACTTAACACTTTTCGTCTGTCAGCCATCGCGCTCAGATGCTGTCCCGGCAGATTTAATTCTCCGTTTTTTCGCTAAAAGAACACATTTTTCCCCGAATGGAGACGCTCAAAGCCGGCGGCGGACTTGTTGGCGCTAAAAGCTCCGCGCCCTCGCCGCCAAACAACGAAGATCTGTACGTTGTTGGCAAAATTCTCGCCGAAAAGACTGAAAACGGCATGTCTTATTTTAAAGTACGCTGGAAAAATTATCCGCCGTCGAATGATACTTGGGAGCCGGAGGACAACTTGACGGTGGTGTCCGACATGATTCAGGCTTTCCGGTCGGCGCGGGCTAGCAAACTGACCAGCCACCGTGTGTCCAGCGGCGGCGCCAATAGCAATAGCAGCAACAGTAGCGGCAGTAGAAAACGCCCGGCTCCCAAGAAATGGGATCAACAAAGTTCTGCGCCTAATTTGCCAACTGGCGGCGGCGGCGGCGGTGCGTCAGCCAAAACAAACAAGCTGGTGGACAGTTTAGACGATGATCGACCAAAGTGCCGTCGCCGACTTAACGGCGGCAGCGGTATTCATAGTAGCGTTAGCCGGGAAAGCGAGGACGCATCAGCCGAGGATACAACTGGCGAGGACGGCAATTCCAACAATTCAGAGGGCGGCAGCAGTTTCGCCAATTCGATTGGCTCGTCAAGCACTATGGATATCGATGGTAAACCATCGGCTACTGTTGCTGGCAGTCTGGTATCGCCAGCCCCGACTGCAGCAGCGCCAACCGCTAGCAGGCAGGTAGCCAAGGACTCAATAGCGGCACCCAGTGCTGGCAACGGCGATAGCACTCCGCCCAACAGTCAGCCAGCCGCCTCGTCAACTTTTTCAAAGCCGTCCCAGCATCAGTCGCCTCTCCTAGCAGATTTGCTTGGCTCTGTTAAGCGAGATTCAACTGCCGCCTCAGGCGCTGCCGCTCCTGGTCTTGGCGACGTTTCCGAATCCGACAAGGCAGCGTCTGCAACCGCCTCGGCGGTATCCTCGGCGCCCACTCCGCCGCAGCATCAGCCTCACCAGCTGGCGTCGTCGCATTCAACGACTCCAGTCGACGAGACTTCAGCCGATTGTCGCTACGTTGCCAACCAGGCTGAACTGCTGCGGGCGCATCTGGCCGGCCAAGCCGCCCGGCTGCCGCCCAATCGGCCGCCGCCGCTCTCCTGGCCGCTCCTATGCCGGGCTGTTGAACGCGGCGATTGGCCAGCGGTGAGTCGGACAGTCAACCAGCACGAGCCGCAGCTGACTGTGGCCGATCTGCAGCGACTGCTCTGTCTGGCTGTGGCGCGCGGCCACGCCTGCATAGTCGATCTATTGTTAGAGACGGCCGCCACTGTGGCCCATCTGCCTGAAACTATCGATATTGACTGCCGCTCGCCTGACTCCGGCCTAACCTTGCTAATGCTGGCTGTTGAACGAGATTCGCCCGCTCTAGTGCACCGTCTGTTGCTGGCTGGCGCCGATCCGAACTTACTCTGCCCGGCTGGCAATTCTGCTCTCCAACGGGCAATTAAACAGCGCAAGCCGCATTTAGTCGACGCTCTGTGCAGCTTAGGCGGCGTTGATTTTGGCGTTGAAACCTGCGAAGGCCAGACTCCGCTTCGTTACGCTAGACGCGCCTGTCCGCAAAGCGCCGCCGTGCTTCAACTCTATGTTGGCCATCTGTGCCGCACTATGCACGACCATCTGGCTGATCATCTTGCTAGGCTGGGCTTCGCCCCGGCCGCGCTGCTGTTTGCGCCGCGCTATCTGAGGCCTCAGCCAGGCCTAGTCTGCCAGGTTCGGTTCCGCCTGCCGGAGGAGGAGGCTAAGAAACCTGGCCACGCTGTTGCCCTATTGCACTGCCGCCAGCGTCCTTGCTCAGCCCTGCTGCGCCGGCAGCCCTGCCCTGATCCGATCGCAATGCACTGCTGGCTATCCGACGGCCCCTGCCAGGTGGAGTCTGTTCAGCTTAACGGCGCTATTCAACGGCCTTTAACAGCCTGCGGCTCGCCATTCTTGACTACGCTAAATAGCCCGGCTGTTGGTGAAAATTGTCTGCGTATTAGTTTCCCCAGGTCTGGCTGCGACTCCCCGGCTGCCGAGCTGCCCCGCTATCCCACTGGCTCACCAGCCGCAGCTGCCGGCCTGTGCGGCCTACGCATCGGCGTGTTCGCCTTCCGCATGTCCACTTTGCCGCCGACGCCCAATGCGGGCTCCGGTGCGGATTGATCCGGATCTGGCTGGCGAGTCAATTTTTTTCAAAGTTAATTAAATTAGAAACACTAATTATGCTTCTGAACGCGTATTTAGCCTTTTTGAAAAGTGTTTTTTTAGCCTTCTAAATCGTTTGTATTTCTGTATTGCAGGCTTTTCTATATTTGTAAACTGGCTTCGGCGCTGTCTTGCTGCTTAAAATGATTTATGAAATGCTAGTTTAGTTAGAACCAATATTTTTTTATTGCCACCACATTTCACTGTAAAACTTCTCGCAAAGCTACATTTAAACCTGACCTTCTTCTCCCGAATTCCTTTGGTATAGCTTCTTAAATTCTCCTCAGAATCGGCTCTGGAGATCTTCTGAAAGGCTTCTGATCCCCATCCTTCAGTCTAATCCTCATTTTGAAGCTTCTGATCCCATCCTTCAGCCTAATCCTCATTTTGAAGCTTCTGTCCCCATCCTTCAGCCTTATCCTCATTATTAAGCTTCTGATCCCCATTCTTCAGCCTAATCCTCATTGTGAAGCTCCTGATCCCCATCCTTCAGCCTAATCCTCATTATGAAGCTTTTGCTCCCCATCCTTCAGCCTAATCCTCATTATGAAGCTTCTGATCCCCATCCTTCAGCCTAATCCTCATTTTGAAGCTTCTGATCCCATCCTTCAGCCTAATCCTCATTGTGAAGCTTCTGATCCCCATCCTTCAGTATAATCCTCATTGTGAAGCTTCTGATCCCATCCTGAAGCCTAATCCTCATTATGAAGCTTCTGATCCCCAACCTTCAGCCTAATTCTCATTATGAAGCTTCTGATCCCCATCCTTCAGTCTAATCCTCATTATGAAGCTTCTGATCCCCATCCTTCAGTCTAATCCTCATTATGAAGCTTCTGATCCCCATCCTTCAGTCTAATCCTCATTATGAAGCTTCTGATCCCCATCCTTCAGCCTAATCCTCATTATGAAGCTTCTGATCCCCATCCTTCAGCCTAATCCTCATTATGAAGCTTCTGATCCCCATCCTTCAGCCTAATCCTCATTGTGAAGCTTCTGATCCCCATCCTTCAGTCTAATCCTTATTATTAAGCTTCTGATCCCCATTTTGATGCCTAATCCTAAATATGAAGGCTCTGATCTCCCCGATTAGAGGTTAGTTGATCGGCCTTTACAGCTCTTCTGAAAATTGCCTAAAAACATAAAATATTAAGATAAATAGCAGTAATACGCGCGATATGGTAAGTCAGCTGCTTGTGATTTTATATTTTATATTTAGATTTTAGATTTTTAGAGTTTAGTTTAGTTTAGTTAGTAATCTGTTCAATTTGCTTACAAAACCTGGCAGCGCCGAGGCTCCTCCGGGTGCGCGCACCGGAATGTACAGTTTTTCTATGCAAATAATTTTTTTGTCTGTTGTTTGTTAAAACCCGTTTTGTTGAGCCGTGTTAATTACGTTATGGATGAGGTGATTCAGCTTCCTTACTTATAGATTCGTAGCCGATTTGGTCGAATTTGATTACTCTTTAAACCCCGCCCCCCATCTTCCCAACCTTATGCCGTCCGTTATGTGCGTACAACTATTAGCTAATTATTATTAAATATAGATTGCGCTTTGCTTGTGCGTAACAGTTGATTGAGGCGATGATTAATTATTTGATTTATCATTCATCTCCGCTATCGCTAGGAAAAGCAATTCTTGGCTAACTATATATATACATACGAGCGTGCATTGTTTGGACTAGTTTTTTTATGTATGGCCCTTCTATGGTAGCTTTGTGCACTGTAATTATTTACCTGTTTGTTTTTATTTGTTTAACTTTAGCTGTCAGTTTCTAGTTTTCTGCTTTTTCTTTTCTTTTACAGCGTTTCGTCTCAGATTCAATTTATATGCCTCCTTGAGCAAAGGGTTTTCTTGCACTAACTGTGACGCAAAATTGTCTACAATCAATAGCAACGTGGCTATAGTGGCAACCTAAAAAAATCTGATCCTTTTATAAATTATCATAATCCTCATCATCCAAATCCAAAGCTTCTGATCCCTATCATTCAGTCTAATCCCCATCCTGTACCCTAATCTTCAATTTGAAGCTTCTGATCCCCATTCTTCAGCCTAATCCTCATTGTGAAGCTTCTGATCCCCATTCTTCAGCCTAATCCTCATTATGAAGCTTCTGATCTCCATTCTTCAGCCCAATCCTCATTATGAAGTTTCTAATCCCCATCCTTCAGCCTAATCCTCATTGTGAAGCTTCTGATCCCCAACCTTCAGCCTAATCCTCATTGTGAAGCTTCTGATCCCCAACCTTCAGCCTAATCCTCATTGTGAAGCTTCTGATCCCCATCCTTCAGCCTAATCCTCATTGTGAAGCTTCTGATCCCCAACCTTCAGCCTAATCCTCATTGTGAAGCTTCTGATCCCCAACCTTCAGCCTAATCCTCATTGTGAAGCTTCTGATCCCCATCCTGTAGCCTAATCTTCATTATGAAGCTTCTGATCCCCATCCCTTCAGTTTAATCCCCATCCTGTAGCCTAATCTTCGTTATGAAGCTTCTGATCCCCATCCTTCAGCCTAATCCTTATTGTGATTTGTGACGCTTCTGATCCCCATCCTTCAGCCTTATCCTTATTGTGAAGCTTCTGATCCCCAACCTTCAGCCTAATCCTCATTATGAACCTTCTGATCCCTCATTCATAAGCCTATTGCACTATGCGTAATAACAAGTCACGTGACTTTATATACTGAGTTCATTTTCGAAACCAATTATTTGCGAAAAACTATTTAGCTGCGTTTTAGTTTGTCAGATTTTCTAATTGCAACACGCGTTTGTTTAGATTTTGCTTGTGCCAATGCTATAATTTTAGTTATAGCTCTCATCACCTTACCCTATGGCACTTATATCAATGGAAATAAGACTATTAAAAATACATATATATTACATTTACTCTGCTATGTACACTTAATATTGATAAAATGCTGCGCAGCGTCTCTGTATAAATAATTATTTGATTCAACAAATAGTGTGTTGATTCGTATTGCTCCTGCCGCTGTACATTAATATTAGTATATTGCCCACTTGTTTATTGACTAGTTGATCCCCCTTACAGTCTTCTTGACTTCTGTTAACAGCCTGTTAGTAACTGTTTTATTTCTCTTTGTTTTAGTTAATAACATTTTGACGTTTATTTTGAGAAAAAAATTAATTGTGCCTTAACTATATAAGATCCGAAAGCTGTTAGTTATGTCTATTAGTCTTTTTGTGTGTTTGCGTTTGAATGTGTGAGTTTACCTCTAGCCGTTGCCATGCTGTTTAGGGTGCTGCGTCAACATTTTTATTCGATGTAAAAGAAAGAAAAATATTGTTTAGGATTCGCCGTTGTTGCTACGCTGAGTTTTTGACGCACTAGTATCTGCACATCATCTATCTGGCTGTAACCATTTTCTTCTCAATACTCTCCTGTTCACTCCCATCTTCTCTATCTGAGCATCTATTCGCATCACGAGATGAGATCTAATAGGCCGATTTTGCCATCTATTCTCTAGTTGCTGTTAGATTTTGTGCTTACGCAGGCTTTTAGCTGAGTAATTAGCTTGTTTAATATGTTTAATTGTGCGCAACTGTGCGCAGGCACTGCAATCTGGCGCATTAGACTGTCTTAAGAACTTCTATTTACTGTTTTTTTATGTTAATTACTTATTATATTGATTGACGCTTTTGAATAGTTTGAACATTATACACCATACAGCTAGTAATAGCTGGCTTGCGCACGCCTACACAAGCAGCACAATAATAGGACAAATTAGCTGCATTGACAGTTAGAAATTATTCATGGGTTCAAGCTTGACAATAGTAATAATAATGATGACGTCGATAACTGAATGATCGGTTTATTCGTTTTGTTTCTGTGTTTTTATTGAATTCTAAAAATGCGACTCGTACCCGTAAAAACTCCCAATTTACCGCCTCCCCGCTAGACGGCCCTACTGTAATTTTCACCATTTCAATAATTGATCATATTCTTTGTTTACTTATTAAATATATTAAATAATACACGCGTGTCTGTTTTGTACACAACCCATTTTCTCATTGTTTCGCTTCTTGTTACTTTTTTCTTTGAAGTTATTTAATCACTTGATTAAAAACACCCAGAAACACCCATAGTAATTTACAGGTCGTTTATTAATTTTCCATGAGCCACTGATAACAATCTCTTAGATAGCTTAAGAATCCCATGAGAACTCTCAAATCACTTACAATAATCCCCGAGCAATAGCTAAAAAATCTCCCAGTTATTAGAAACGCCCAAAAAAGCACTTATAACAAACGCCCTAAATCACTCAAGAATCATTTAAAATATTCGCACTAAATCACTCAAAACCCGCCCAGCAATCACGCATGATATTTGCTCTAAATCACTAAATAATCACCCAGGAATCACTCATAGTATTCGCCCTAAATGATTTAAGAATCACCCAGGAATCACTTATGATATTCGCCCTAAATCACTAAAGAATCAGCCATGAATCACTCATGATATTCGCCCTAAATCACTAAAGAATCACCCAGGAATCATTTATGATATTCGCCCTAAATCACTAAAGAATCACCTAGGAATCATTTATGATATTCGCCCTAAATCACTAAAGAATCACCCAGGAATCATCTATGGCATTCACCCTAAATCCTTTATGAGAATCGCAGAGATTTATCATTTCGACTTTCAGCTCATCGCCAGCCAATCAGCATGGCCCTGCTCGGAGTGCCTTCGAAGCTGTTGCACGAAGCCGAAGGTCACGTGATCACGTGCGAAATGGACACGGGCGAGATGTACCGCGGCATGCTAGTAGAAGCCGAAGAGAATATGAACTGCCAGATGTCCGACGTGACTGTCACCTTCAGAGACGGCCGGGTCGCCCACCTGGAGAACATTTTCCTGCGCGGCTCGAAAATCCGATTTTTCATTCTGCCGGACATGCTGAAAAATGCGCCAATGTTTAAACGAACCACCGGCACTAAGGGCCTCGGCATGGGCCGCGGCAAGACTATGATGCATCGCGGACGCGGCGGTTTCCGCGGCGGCGCCCGTGGCGGCGGACGCGGCGGACCGGGCGGTCGCGGCGGGGGACGCGGCGGCGGCGGCGGTCGGGGTGGCTATTAATTAGTTAATTAATTAATTAATTAGGGGAACGAAGCTGGACGGCCGCTGCTGTTACAAGTGCATTTCGTCGGCTAAGCAATGTTTGCATAAGTAATGATTGACAGCTATTATTAATAAGTCGGCTAGAAAAAGTTTTCTATTGTTAGCCACGTTTGTTAGCCGCCCAGCCCAATAGTTTCCACGTGTTGTTCCTTACTGAATTGTTTGTTTATTGTTAACACTGCTCGCCTGAATGGCATGAGCGGTGCGTTGACATCGTGTCCCTGCCTATTATATTGTTTAATAGTAATAGTAATTTTTTTAAGTAAAATAATCAAGCTAACAGTTGTCACGTGCTCTTATGCTGTTTATAATTTCTTGGAAATTTTTTCGCACTTTTTGGCTTTATTCATTTTTTCAGAAATTCAAGTTTTATAGGAGAAAAATAACTATTTATATTTTTAGTTATAGTTATAAGCTATCAGTTAGCTATTCCAATAGCCTTCCATTTCAAGTTAAACCTTAAGCCTATACTATATGAATACTGATAATAAATTCGCTTTCTTTATTCTGTAAGTTTTTGTCAAATGAGTGATCTTTTCTATGAATTTTTTCCATCTAAGCGTCAAACTGACTTCCTTTCAGACGCTGTCTGGTCCTACTAGCTCATTCCTTATTACCTTAGTACATTGAGATGAGCGCAAAATGGGAAGTACCGCTCAGCGACAAAGTACACATTGTGGAGTTTGATCACGGTACTACGTCTGGACGAAGAGCGATTTTTGTTAATGGAGAGGTTGGTGATTTGATGTTCTCTTTATAATTAGTTGTGACTCTTAGAGCTGAGCCTGACATGTCAGGTGCAAATCCGAATCTTCTTCGTTGCAAAGGTCTTAATATATCCTGTGCATGTCCGAATCCTTGTTGCTATGGTACGTGTATATCCTGTGCATGTCCGAATCCTTGTTGCTATGGTACGTGTATATCCTGTGCATGTCCGAATCCTTGTTGCTATGGTTCGTGTATGTCCTGTGCATGTCCGAGTCCTTGTTGCTATGGTCCGTGTATGTCCTGTGCATGTCCGAGTCCTTGTTGCTATGGTTCGTGTATGTCCTGTGCATGTCCGAATCCTTGTTGCTATGGTCGCGAAACCTTGTTACTAAGGCCTTAATACCCTGTAAATGTATGGCTCCTTGTTGCTTAGGTCTTGGATGCTTTCTGCTAAAACCTGAATACTTATTCTATGTAAATTTAGGAGTGGTATTTTTTTATTTCTTAGATGCCTTTTTATATCATGTTTTGCCCATAAATTCTGCGCAGTGCATCAAGCGAGAGGACTTCATGTTCAAGCTAGTTGGTGTGGAACACTTTAAAATCGGCAGCGTTCCCTGCTCGATACAAATTATCGCTGCAGACGATTTCACCTATAGATACAAACTATTGGTAAATGGCAAATCGCTGGAGACCTTCATTGAAAATCAGGCTCGCGTGCTGAAGTGCTGGCTGCCTATTGTTGATGGCGAATTTGTGCGAATTGTGCTAGAGAAGGACTCGCTTGATGTCTACGTTAATGGCAATATGGTTGAGACCGCTGTAAGTCGTCTAGCTGTATTCTTTGGGATTGTAAATATCCTCAAATAAAGTCACAATCCAAGGGGACCATCCGATTCCTTTATGTTTTCAGGGCGAGTTCACAGACGAGGGCACCGAGACTCACTTTACAATTGGCGATCACGCCTGTTTTATTCGGGCCGTGTCTAGCGGCAACCGGCGCACCGGCATTGTGCAAACTTTGTTTATTGACGATCACGAAGTGACGGAGGCTTCCGTTGATCAGCGGTTAGTTTTTATGCTATTTTATGCATAAAAATGGGATGATGTAGTTTTAAGATTAGTAGAATGGCATTCTAGCCTTGTAGACTGCAGGATTCTGTAGGAACATGGAGGTCGATGTGAGTGAGGTGTCGCGTCAGGGACAGGAGGGTGAAAAGTGTAGGTGAGGGAGGGAGGTGTAGCTTTAGGGGCAAGGTGGTGGAGGGCAGGGGTGTGTAACATGGACTGGAGGGTGTGAGGTGGAGGGGAGGGGCGTGTAACATTATGGACTGGAGGGTGTGAGGTTGAGAGGAGGGGCGTGTAACATTATGGACTGAGGGTGTGAGGTGGAGGGGAGGGCGTGTAACATTATGGACTGAGGGTGTGAGGTGGAGGGGAGGGCGTGTAACATTATGGACTGAGGGTGTGAGGTGGAGGGGAGGGCGTGTAACATTATGGACTGAGGGTGTGGGGTGGAGGGGAGGGCGTGTAACAGTATGAACTAAGGTTGTGAGGTGGAGGGGAGAGGCGTGTAACAGTATGGACTGGAGGGTGTGAGCTTGGGAAGAGATGTGTACCCATAAGAAAAATTATTAATGCCTGACGAGATCCATTTTTCCATTTGATTTCAGTAGCTAAACGTCTGACTCAAAGTACCTGGCCAAGTACCTGGTTACTACTCAAGTTACGGCTCTCATCCTCTTGTGCTGGGGCTTCCTTTTTGTGGATTGAGTAACGCGTAATATTTAACATTTTTTGACTCTTACCTACAATCAAGCTTTCATAATACTATTTATTAGTTTCAGATTGAGCAGTTTTATAAATAATTTATAAATAGTTCACGGCCGTATGCACTCTCAATTTGTGCCTATTCTTAACGATTAGATAAGAAAAAAATCACGCCTTTTTGCTGACTTTTTTAAATCATCAAACTGTTTTTTTATTTTATCGCCTCTACTATTTTATATTCAGCTAAGTAGTAATAAGCAGATGTACATTTACATAATTTTATTTTTTCGTTCCAGATCGTTGTTTTTTTAAGCGCTCAAATTAGAATATTTTGATGATCAATAGTTTTTCTGTCTGCCATGTCTTCCATGCAGCTGTATAAAAATCTGATTTTTTATGTTGGGTTCTCATCTTTTGGTAGGGAAAAGGAAAATATTATTTTCTTAATTAAAAAGCCTTTATGTTTGAAAATTTGTTGTCTTCTATTTTTTTCTTTGTAGCTGTCTTATAAGTTTAGCCGACAATTTCGTGTATTAATTATAAATTAATACGATATGAGTCCAAAGAAATTTTATTGATTGCCCCGCAATAAATTGCTAATACTGTTGCACCCACCAATTGCAGCTTTGTTGTTGGTTAAACTAAACTTGCAAAGAAAAGCGAACTGTAAAATGGGTAAGTTATTATTTTTGTTTAATTTTCTGAAAAAGCAAGTTATATGCTTAGATTTTTAATAGTTTTTTTACAAAGTAACCGTTTGACATGGCCTTGCCCTGGACAGTTCTGGCCTAGTGGCTAGGGCATCGGCCTTATGACCGAATGGTCGTGGGTTCGAGCCCCAGCTCTAGGAGACAATTTGTGTAACTTAATAATAATAAATATAAATAAATTTAGACACTCAATCTTTCCACCAGACTACGGCACAGCCGCAGCTAGTTGCGCGGCGCATCCGAGGGCTGTGTACAGCTGCTCAGCCTGACGGGCTGGAGGGGCCGCAACACCCACCCTAAATTTACCCAGCTCAAACTGGTACCCGATCTCAGCTGGGTGGACTGAAGCAATGCGGGATTAAGTGCCTTGCTCAAGGGCACAAATTGTCTCCTAGGGCTGGGACTCGAACCCACGACCTTCCGGTCATAAGGCAGATGCCCTAGCCACTAGGCTACAACTCCTATGTAACTTGGCAAAGCACTTAATAACGCTTTGCTTCAGTGTGGATGTTCGTGTGTGTGTGTGTGTGTGTGTGTGTGTGTGTCTCTTGATCTGAAGTCCACCTGCAGCAATTAATTCACATCTGCCGCTTATGCCCCGCCTCCATCCCATAGCCGTACCTGACAACCAGACCAATCAGCAGCGTCTTCACCCCGACGAAGACCTTCGCCGACGAGACGGCGTCGTATTCCAATGCAAATTTGAAGGCACTTATCCGGCAGCCGAAGCCAAAGGCATCCCCGTGGTGCAGCGGGCCTGCGAGAAGATGCGCGAAAGCAAAACTAGGCGCAAGGAGATCGGCGTGAAACAGGCGCCAATTGTGACTGTGCACATCTCCGTGCACGGCATCGAAGTATTTAGCGGCGAGGAGGTGGTCACTAAGACCCACCTGCTGAAGGTGCCAATTGAGAAGATCTCTTACATTGCCCGCGATCCCAGCGATCGTCACTATTTGGCTATTGTGTACGAGACGTCGCCGCCAAAGCCGGATGAGAAGCCCGAGTTTGAGTGCACCCTGTTTAAGCACGATATCAATAAGGTTAGATTCTTTGGTTGGATTTTTATCGAATCGGCATAGAATGCCAATTTTTCATTATTTTTTAGCTACTGCAGCATAGTTGTACAGGTTAGTTAGTAGGGCTTGAGTTGAGGGCAAGGGCAGTGTAGACTAAAGAACAGGAGGGTTTGGGGTAGAGGGAAGGAAGCAAGGAAGATAAGAGCTATATAACTAGGCTGTTAGGCTTTGCTCAAAAAACTACCCGCTTAATACTCATTGGCTAGGGGTTTTTCAACCCAACCAGACCCCTACACCAGTCCAACACCAGCTGTCCCCCAGTTTTTCCTACCCCTCTTAGCCAGCCTAACGGTAGAAGTGTACATTCGGGCACGAGAGTAGTTGCTAAAAATAGCAGCCAATGAGCAGCAAGCGGTGATTTCGCGAGTCCAATTTTAGGTAGCCTTTCATAGTGGTATGGTCTAACAATCCAGTCAACCAATCAGCGCTAAGCGGAGAGAGCTCCTGGCACAGAATGTTAACTAAGCAGCCAATCAGCCTAAGAGGGGATAGAGGAAAAATCTTAATACTGCGAATCCAAGCTTATTATTGTATGAATACTGGAGCTATACATTCCTACAAATAGATGCTTTTTATTCGTTTGAAATTTTAATACTAAAAAATGTTGTCTCCTGTAGACGCGCGACATGGTGCTGACTCTGAATCAGGCATTCGATTTGGCTTACGAGATGCGCGTCAAAGAGGGAAAAATTCCTAAAGTGGTGAGTGAGGCATCGTTAGTTAGTTGTTCATTTTAAGCTCAGTTATCGCTCATCCCAAATCCCCATTCCCTCCCGTCAGAGCCTGAAAGAGCAGGTAGATATTTATCGATCGCGGCTCAAGCAGCTCAGCGAACAAGTGCCGCCAGAAAAATTAACGGAATTTCTGCGCCTATTGAACATCACGGAGGTGACGGAGATCCGCGGCACAGCAGCCGAAGCCAGCGACAAGGGCAAAGCTCCGCACACGCTGATTACCCAGGTTAGTTTCTAGACCTTGCTTGAGCGTGTTCAACTTTTAAGCAACATTTTAATAAAACTTGACCACGTTGAAACTTTTCTTTTAACCAAGCCATCCGTGGATGCCGTGTCGACTCAGCAGCAGACGAAGCCGCCTTGTTTCTGCTGCTGCACCAACAACAACTGCTGCTACTACTATTAATAGTAGCAATAATTCGCCTCCTAAGCCGCTGCTGCAGACGGCCGCCGCCGCTGCCTCTGCCGCCCCTGCCGCCTCTGCCGCCCCCGCCGCCCCGGCCGCCGCTTCGCAGCCGGAAATCATTCTCGACTTTGAAGACATGCAGCCGTGGGCTCCTGTGCAGCAGCAGCAGCAGCAGCAGCAGCAGTCGCTGGCTCCGCCGCCGCCTTCAAGACCGGTGCCGAATCCTTTCCAACCGCAGCAGCAGCAGCCTCCGCAGCAGCAGCAGGCCGGCTTCAGCTCCGATTCATTCTTTGGCGCTCCGTTTGCTCCGCCGCCTCGGCCAACAACGACAGCTTCTTCTGCTTCTAGTGCCGCAGCCGCGCCTGCTCAGCAGCAGCAGCAGCAGCAGCAGGATCTGATGCACCTGGGCTTCGGGCCCATCGATGCCGATGTGGAATTCGATCCGCTGAATATGAAATGAATTTTGGTGCTGGAGCGGGCGCATTGGAACACAAGTTTTTTTTAGCGAGAGACAAACTAATTTTTATTTGCTCTTTTAATTATTGATTCACTGATTGATTGTTCCGAAGTTTGTAGTATTTTTTTTGAAACCAATTCTGTTGATTACGCATTCATTTGCAATAACAAATTAACTGATCAAATCTATATGTTATTTATAGAAGAGTGCTTTTTTGCTTAGTTATTATTCTAAGTACTGCAAAGTTTTATAATTTTAATTCAAGAGAACGACGTCTTCCATTCGTCTATTTATTTAAGTCTATGATTTAATTGAAGCGGATATTTTTTCTAATGATCTGTTGATTTTATTAAGTGCACCAATTTTTCTACTGTTGATTGCATTTTATATATTTAATATATTTTGCAAAATGATTTTACAATCAAAGTTTGTATTATTCGACTTGTCCGGAAACAGATTTTGATATTTTAATTTTGCCACAATTATGTGCGCTTGATTTTCTAATACAGTCCAATTTTATAGTGTATTTTGCACCAATTTTGCAAGCCAATTTTCTTACTTAATAAAATAATTAAATAGTTTTATAGTTTTATCATTTAGCGCTTTAAATATATATTTATTTGTTTGTCTGCTTATTTAATTATTTTTCTACCTAATTAGGGACTAAATTTAGCATTTTTGTTAAGTGTGTTAGTGCTACTATAAGAAGCTAGCTAGCTGGAAGCAGAATTATTTAAAGTAACTGTGTTTTACTACTATTAGTAACTAGCTAGCTAACTTGAATACTATTAAATATTAAATTTGTTAGTACTACTACTACTCCTCCTACTACTACTACTACTACTACTACTTACTACTACTACTACTACTACTACTGCTGCTACTACTACTACTACTACTACTACTACTACTACTGCTGCTGCTGCTACTGCTACTACTACTACTACTACTACTACTACTACTACTACTACTACTACTACTACTACTACTACTACTACTGCTGCAACTACAACTACTACTACTACTTACTACTACTACTACTACTACTACTACTGCTGCAACTACAACTACTACTACTACTTACTACTACTACTACTACTACTACTACTGCTGCTACTACTACTACTACTACTACTACTACTACTACTACTGCTGCTGCTGCTACTGCTACTGCTACTACTACTACTACTACTACTACTACTACTACTACTACTACTACTACTACTACTACTAGTAGCTGGCTTGCTAGCTGAGAACAAAATCATTTATAATAACTGTTAGTACCACTTTTAGTAGCTTGCTAGCTATTTAAAAAAGAATTCAATGTGTTAATCAATGATGCTACTGTTAGTAGGTAGCTAGTTATAAGAACAGTATTATATCTTAGTTTTTTGTCATGCCTATGTTAAAAAGCGGAGTTAAGAGTCCTGCTTTAACTTTTAATACAATTAAATGTAACTTGCAGGCAAGAAATCGAGACTGGAACTGTCTAAAGCTGAGTAAACCAACGCTGCTACAATTGAGCTAAAATTGCGCCAGACTATGAGCCATCGCAGCGCAGCAATAGGCACGCCAGCTAAAGGCATGGTACTTCTAGCTGGTAATTCGCATCCGGAATTCGCCAGACTAGTGTCCAAGTACCTGTCCGTGCCGTTGGGCATTGTGTCCGTATTTCAAAAAAGCAATCGCGAGACTAGCCTTGAAATTAACGAGACCATGCGTTCTAGGGACGTGTTTATAATTCAAACTGGCACAAAGAATGTCAATAACGATATTATGGAACTAATTATAATGATGTACGCTTGTAAAACTGCCGCCGCTCGCACTATTAACGTTGTGATGCCCTACCTGCCCTACTGTAAGCAGAGTAAGATGCGAAAACGCGGCGCTATTGTTAGCCGACTATTGGCTTCGCTATTCTGTCACACCGGTCTCAGCCGCATGATCACGGTCGATCTGCACCAGAAAGAGATTCAAGGCTTCTACAGTGTGCCTATTGATAATTTGCGCGCCTCATCATTTTTAATTCAGTACGTTGTTAAGGAAGTAGCTGATTATCGAAACGCCGTTATAGTGGCCAGGAATGCCGCGGCTATGCAACGGGCCGCCTCATATTCTGAACGACTCCGACTGCCGCTTGCCGTCATACACGACCAGGAGCATTCGGAATCGGAGTGGGCCGACGGTAGAAACTCGCCGCCACCCTCGCATTTGACTGATTTCGTCCAGTTGGAAGCTGCCGAAGCAGCTGGAGGCGGCGGCGGCATTGCCAGTTGGGAAACTACTGAGGAGCGAAGGTCAGTACTATGAGACAGCCCGAAGCTTGAGAGGATGACGTACGAGTTGAAGTTTTTAAGGCCCCGGAGATCTGTATTTTAGGTCCCTGGATATCTGTCCTTTTTCAGGTTCCTGGATAGCTGTCCTTCAGGTGCCTGGATTGTCTCTCTGGTGCCTGGATATGTCTTTCTGGTGCCTGGATATGTCTCTCTGGTGCCTGGATATCTGTCTGGTGCCTGAATATCTCTCTCTCGGGTACCTGGATATCTGTCTCTTTGGTGCCTGGATGTCTTTCTGGTGCCTGGACATGTCTTTCTGGTGCATGGATATCTGTCTCTCGGGTACCTGGATATCTGTATTTTAGGTGCTTACGAGTAAATAGTGCAAGGCAGGAATGTCATAGGTGTCTAGACATCATTCGTGCAGGCACCTCTATATCTATCTTTATTGTGACTAGATGTGTTAAAATGTACCAATGCACCAATGTCTGTCTTTTTTGTGCCTTGATATTGTTAAAGTTGTCGAGATTATCCAAGCTTTCAAAATTGTCATAAATTTTTCAGGCCAATCAGACAAAAACTACTGGTACCCTATTCTGGTTGAGGTATACAAAAAATTGTATTTTTAATTTGGTTTGAAGGAGGAGTTGTTTTAAAATAAAATTTTAGCACAGTTTTATTGGTTTTTAGCAATTTTTGCAGTAAATTTTACATTATCAATTGATAATTGTACTTAAAAATTGATATTTGCTCTATTATGCTTACACAAACTATTGCCTGAACTTTATTACTTTACTCGCTGTTTTTTTCCTGCCTATACAGTATGAAAAGCTCACCATATGTTTGCGGTTGTTTGGATAATTTTTTAATGTCATTGTGCTAGCTATTGTATATTTCATAAAATCCTACATTCTAAGAGCTAGTGCTCAATATGCATTGCATGGCCACGGAGGGAGAGACCACATATAAATGTAATGTGATAAATGGGATGAGATAGACAAGAAATGGGCCAGAGATAAATCCCATGAGATTGACAAAGGAGAGACCAGAGATAAATGGGATGAGATAGATAAATAAGAGACCCGAGATAAATGGGATGAGATAAACAAGGGAGAGACAGAGATAAATGGGATGAGATAAACAAGGGAGACCAGAGATAAATGGGATGAGATAGACAAGGGAGAGACCAGAGATAATTGGGATGAGATAGACAAGGGAGAGACCAGAGATAATTGGGATGAGATAGACAAGGGAGAGACCAGAGATAAATGGGATGAGATAAACAAGGGAGAGACAGAGATAAATGGGATGAGATAGACAAGGGAGAGACCAGAGATAATTGGGATGAGATAGACAAGGGAGAGACAGAGATAAATGGGATGAGATAGACAAGGGAGAGACCAGAGATAATTGGGATGAGATAGACAAGGGAGAGACCAGAGATAATTGGGATGAGATAGACAAGGGAGAGACCAGAGATAATTGGGATGAGATAAACAAGGGAGAGACCCGACATAAATGGGATGAGTTAAACAAGGGAGAGACCCGACATAAATGGGATGAGATAAACAAAGGGGGGACCAATATGGTGAGAGACAGAGCGAGCATAAATAGGGAAACAATAGGGAAAGAAACTGCCGCTATCTCAGGCTGTTCAAAATCTACCCTACGCAGTAGCAACAGCATTGAAATTGTCCCCGCCGCAGGCTGCTGCACCACGCCGGCGTCAATTTGTTTCCAATGCCGTTAGCCAAAGAGAAGCCTCACGTGCAGCTAGTCGGCGACGTGTCCGGCCGCATAGCCATCCTCGTTGAGGACATGGTCGACGATATTGAACAGTTTGTTCGCGCAGCCGAACTGCTGCACGATCGCGGCGCCTATCGCGTCATTGTGATGGCCACGCACGGACTATTGAGCGCCGACGCCGCTAATAAAATCGCCGCCCACGACTGTCGCATCGACGAGGTGGTTGTAACCAATACAGTGCCGCACGAGCTGCAGAAGATGCAGTGTCACAAAATCAAAACCGTTGACGTCTCGGCCCTAGTAGCTGAGGGTATCCGGCGCATACACAACAACGAGAGCATGTCCTATCTGTTTGCGCACGTGTCCTGCGACGACTGACCGCTTGGGTACATAGAGAATCTTAATCTAATTATTGATAGTTTCACACTCCATTTGTAATATTTTTCTATAGCGAAAACTCGTGTGTTTTTTCACTTTTTTCATTTGTGCACAATCATATTATATGCAACCTTGGCGCCATCCTTATTATATTGGACCAGTCTTTCAGCTTTGTAGCCTATTTTTAGCATCAAATGCTAATTTTAACAAATCTTAACAATCTTATATTTTCTATAGCAGGATGTTACTTAGTAGTTGTTGTAAAAGACCATGTCCGTCATTCTTTATAATTTTACATTCCGTTTTATTAATTTTTCAAATGCTCACACAATTTAACTATATTATATTATTAGGTTTTTTGTACATATACACTATTACAGTCTTAGTAGATCAGCTTAATTATTATTTTTCTACGAACAAAAATTTTTTAATCTAGGCAGTGTGGTGCAGTTTATGCAAGCCTTTGCAAGTTATTTATTTGATTAATAATTTCCTTTTCTCATAGCTACCAAAGAAGACTACAGGCCGCCACAGTAGGTTGAATGATCACAATTTTGAGCTGTGCCTCACAAAGTGTTTATCTGCGAAAATTTGCCGCACAGGATCACTCCTAATCCGATCTATAGAATCACCTCTAATTCGCCCCGCAGAATCACCCCTAATCCGCCTCACAGAATCACCCCTAATCCGCCTCACAGAATCACTCCTAATCCGCCCCACACAATCACTCCTAATCCGCCCCACACAATCACTCCTAATCCGCTTCACAGAATCACTCCTAATCCGCTTCACAGAATCACTCCTAATCCGCCCCACACAATCACTCCTAATCCGCCCCACACAATCACTCCTAATCCGCCCCACAGAATCACTCCTAATCCGCCCCACAGAATCACTCCTAATCCGCTTCACAGAATCACCCCTAATCCGCTTCACAGAATCACCACTAATCCGCTTCACAGAATCACTCCTAATCCGCTTCACAGAATCACTCCTAATCCGCTTCACAGAATCACTCCTAATCCGCTTCACAGAATCACTCCTAATCCGCTTCACAGAATCACTCCTAATCCGCTTCACAGAATCACTCCTAATCCGCTTCACAGAATCACTCCTAATCCGCTTCACAGAATCACCCCTAATCCGCTTCACAGAATCACTCCTAATCCGCTCCACAGAATCACTCCTAATCCGCTCCACAGAATCACTCCTAATCCGCTTCACAGAATCACTCCTAATCCGCTCCACAGAATCACTCCTAATCCGCTCCACAGAATCACTCTAATCCGCTCCACAGAATCACTCCTAATCCGCTCCACAGAATCACTCTAATCCACCCCTCAGACTCACACATGATTTTTCCCCGAAACGTCCAAGTAATCACTAGGCACGCGCGAGTCTCACATAAAACCAAATCACTCATTTCAGCGCCAGCCCACCCCATAAAATGTCGCTAGCAGCCGCCCGTGGCAAGCTGATGGCCATCATCGGAGACGAGGACACAATTACCGGCTTCCTGCTCGGCGGCATCGGCGAATCGGACAAGCGCAAGGGCAACAATTTCCTTGTGGTGGATAATAATACCAAGTTAGTGAATTTTCATTCAGTTAGCAAGTTATCTAAACCTCCCTTAAAATTCGCCCGTCAACCTCCGTTAAAAATCGCCTCTAAACCTGCCTTTAGAATCGATTATAAACATATCTGAAGAATCTCCTCCTCTAAACCTCCCTGAAGAATCGCCTCTAAACCTCTCTGGAGAATCGCCTCTAAACCTCCCTGAAGAATCGCCTCTAAACATATCTGATGAATCTCCTCCTCTAAACCTCCCTGAAGAATCGCCTCTAAACCTCCCTGAAGAATCGCCTCTAAACCTCCCTGAAGAATCGCCTCTAAACCTCTCTGGAAAATCGCCTCTAAACCTCCCTGGAGAATCGCCTCTAAACCTCCCTGAAGAATCGCCTCTAAACCTCCCTGAAGAATCGCCTCTAAACATATCTGATGAATCTCCTCCTCTAAACCTCCCTGAAGAATCGCCTCTAAACATATCTGATGAATCTCCTCCTCTAAACCTCCCTGAAGAATCGCCTCTAAACATATCTGATGAATCTCCTCCTCTAAACCTCTCTGGAAAATCGCCTCTAAACCTCCCTGGAGAATCGCCTCTAAACCTCCCTGAAGAATCGCCTCTAAACCTCCCTGAAGAATCGCCTCTAAACATATCTGATGAATCTCCTCCTCTAAACCTCCCTGAAGAATCGCCTCTAAACATATCTGATGAATCTCCTCCTCTAAACCTCCCTGAAGAATCGCCTCTAAACATATCTGATGAATCTCCTCCTCTAAACCTCCCTGAAGAATCGCCTCTAAACCTCTCTGGAAAATCGCCTCTAAACCTCCCTGAAGAATCGCCTCTAAACCTCCCTGAAGAATCGCCTCTAAACCTCTCTGGAGAATCGCCTCTAAACCTCCCTGAAGAATCGCCTCTAAACCTCCCTGAAGAATCGCCTCTAAACATATCTGATGAATCTCCTCCTCTAAACCTCCCTGAAGAATCGCCTCTTAACCTCTGGAGAATCGCCTCTAAACCTCTCTGGAGAATCGCCTCTAAATCTCTCTGGAGAATCGCCTCTAAAACTCTCTGAAGAATCGCCTCTAAACCTCCCTGGAGAATCGCCTCTAAAACTCTCTGGAGAATCGTCTCTAAATCTCTCTGGAGAATCGCCTCTAAAACTCTCTGAAGAATCGCCTCTAAACCTCCCTGAAGAATCGCCTCTTAACCTCTCTGGAGAATCGCCTCTAAACCTCTCTGGAGAATCGCCTCTAAAACTCTCTGAAGAATCGCCTCTAAACCTCCCTGAAGAATCGCCTCTTAACCTCTCTGGAGAATCGCCTCTAAACCTCTCTGGAGAATCGCCTCTAAAACTCTCTGAAGAATCGCCTCTAACATGTCTAAAGAATCGCCTCTAACCCTCTCTGAAGAATCGCCTCTAAACATATCTGAAGAATCGCCCCTAAACATCCCAAAAATCGCCTTTAAAAATCGCTAAAGAATCGCCTCTAACCCTCTCTAAAGAATTGCTTCTAAAACTACCTTAAGAATTGCGTTTTAGCTTCCAGTAAGAATCGCTTACGAATACGAACCTTTGTAGATGATTTTCTTAAAAATGTGTAAGAATGACCTCTACGCTCTTAAATCCCTCAAAAAACCCGGATTTCTCTCCCTCAGGGTGCACGACATCGAAGAGGCATTCAAGCGCCTAGTGGCCCGGGACGACATCTCCATAATTCTGGTTGTCCAACACATCGCCGAGATGATTCGTCACGTGATTGACCAGCACACCGCCCCGCTGCCCTCCGTGCTGGAGATTCCGTCCAAGGAGCACCCGTACGACGCCTCGAAGGACAGCGTGTTCCGCCGGGCCAAGGGTGTGTTCTCCGCTGAGAATTTCCGTTGAAACAACAATTATTCTAGTGCTGACGCTTTTGGACTGATCAGTGTATTATAGAGTACAAAGCTAATTCACACATTATTATTCAAATGCATAATAATTGTTTACCTACGAATCTACTACTTACAAACTGCATTAGTAGTGCTAATTAAACAGGCAAAACCAGTTAGCTATTCCGAACTGTGAACTATCATATTTCAATTAAATTACTAATATAGATATCATTGATTGATTAGAAATCGATGCAAGATTTAAAATAACGACAAAAAATATTGCTTCACTACTCCAGTAGTATCGTTTGTTATTTTATTTAATTTTATTATAATGTCAAGCGAATCGTATTAAAATATTGATACAATTATATAGTTTGTCGACTAATTTCTTGCGCTTTTTATCGTTAAAAAGCTATTAAAATATGAATTGTGTTTTTAATGAGCGCATTTGAGCAATGAGCGACTGATAGATGCACTATTGGTTTCCGATTGACATGCAAAATGATTGCTTTGGTGTGCGACTTGCACAATGCTATGGCTGAAAATTCAAAGTTCTAACAGTGGGACACCGGTTACCCCTCCCTGTGTGCTACAGTGGGACACCGGCTACCCCTCCCTGTGTGTTACAGTGGGACACCGGCTACCCCTCCCTGTGTGCTACAGTGGGACACCGGTTACCCCTGCCTGTGTGCTACAGTGGGACACCGGCTACCCCTCCCTGTGTGCTGCAGTGGGACACCGGCTACCCCTCCCTGTGTGCTACAGTGGGACACCGGCTACCCCTGCCTGTGTGCTACAGTGGGACACCGGTTACCCCTCCCTGTGTGCTACAGTGGGACACCGGCTACCCCTCCCTGTGTGCTGCAGTGGGACACCGGTTACCCCTCCCTGTGTGCTGCAGTGGGACACCGGTTACCCCTCCCTGTGTGCTACATTGGGACACCGGTTACCCCTGCCTGTGTGCTACAGTGGGACACCGGTTACCCCTCCCTGTGTGCTGCAGTGGGACACCGGCTACCCCTCCCTGTGTGCTACATTGGGACACCGGTTACCCCTGCCTGTGTGCTACATTGGGACACCGGTTACCCCTGCCTGTGTGCTACATTGGGACACCGGCTACCCCTGCCTGTGTGCTACATTGGGACACCGGTTACCCCTCCCTGTGTGCTGCAGTGGGACACCGGCTACCCCTCCCTGTGTGCTACAGTGGGACACCGGCTACCCCTCCCTGTGTGCTACAGTGGGACACCGGTTACCCCTGCCTGTGTGCTACAGTGGGACACCGGCTACCCCTCCCTGTGTGCTGCAGTGGGACACCGGCTACCCCTGCCTGTGTGCTACAGTGGGACACCGGCTACCCCTCCCTGTGTGCTACAGTGGGACACCGGTTACCCCTCCCTGTGTGCTACAGTGGGACACCGGCTACCCCTCCCTGTGTGCTGCAGTGGGACACCGGTTACCCCTCCCTGTGTGCTGCAGTGGGACACCGGTTACCCCTCCCTGTGTGCTACATTGGGACACCGGTTACCCCTCCCTGTGTGCTACAGTGGGACACCGGTTACCCCTCCCTGTGTGCTGTAGTGGGACACCGGTTACCCCTCCCTGTGTGCTACAGTGGGACACCGGTTACCCCTCCCTGTGTGCTACATTGGGACACCGGTTACCCCTGCCTGTGTGCTACAGTGGGACACCGGTTACCCCTCCCTGTGTGCTACAGTGGGACACCGGCTACCCCTCCCTGTGTGCTGCAGTGGGACACCGGTTACCCCTCCCTGTGTGCTGCAGTGGGACACCGGTTACCCCTCCCTGTGTGCTACATTGGGACACCGGTTACCCCTGCCTGTGTGCTACAGTGGGACACCGGTTACCCCTCCCTGTGTGCTGCAGTGGGACACCGGTTACCCCTCCCTGTGTGCTACAGTGGGACACCGGTTACCCCTCCCTGTGTGCTACATTGGGACACCGGTTACCCCTGCCTGTGTGCTACATTGGGACACCGGTTACCCCTGCCTGTGTGCTACAGTGGGACACCGGCTACCCCTCCCTACTCTTGAGGTCACTCCTCAAAGGGAAGAGGATCCATCTGTTGAGACTTCACCCAATCACCATGCAGTTTCTGTGGCCAGGTGTTCGCCGCAGCTATCTCAAATTATTACTCAAGGACTCAAATTAAGTCCTTCTGCTCCGCTTCCTTGTTGACCGCCTGCGGCCGCCCTCGTCCTGCTGCAGCTGCTGGCGGCGCAGCTGGTTGAATTCGATTAGCTGATTGGCCAGGCCGCACGCCTCTGACAGGGTCTGGATGATCAGCACGGCCGTTTCCTGCCGGTCGTTCGTTTGTTGTTTGCTGCCTTTATTAGCTTTTTGCTCACAGGAAATTTCTGAACTAACCTATTCGACTTGTGGAAAGCGGCTTTTGCATGATCGATAACATTTTGGTTTGACAAATTCAGTGGTGTCAATGACGGCGTCTCTTTCTTTCCGGGGTAAGATATAGGGTGAACCCTGAGCAGAGTCTTTGGGTGTCATTTTGTGCAAAGGTAATCTCAGTGCGATACACGCTATATCCAGGAAATGAGAGTAGGAAAAACGATATCAGAGGGGAGTTTTTAAGCAATACTTTTTAATCAGGGGTGAGATTATGAGTAACATTTTGATGAGGGGTGAGATTTTGGGTAACATTTTGATCAGGGGTGAGATTTTGAGCGACATTTTTGTCAGGGACGAGATTTAAAGTAAAATTTTGATCAGTGGTGAGATTTTGAGTAACACTTAAAATCAGGGGTGAGATTTTGAGTGACATTTTTATCAGGGATGAGATTTCGAGCGAAACTTAAGTCAGGGGTAGGATTTTGAGTAAAATTTTGATCAGGGGAGAGATTTTGAGTAAACATTTTGATCAGGGGTGAGCCTTTAGGTAACATCTTTAATCAGGGGTGAGATTTTGAGTAAACATTTTAGTCAGGGGCGAGATTTTGAGTAAACATTTTGATCAGGGGTGAGACTTTAGGTAACATCTTTAATCAGGGGTGAGATTTTGAGTAAACATTTTAGTCAGGGGCGAGATTTCGAGTAAAATTTTTATCAGGGGTGAGATTTTGAGTGACATTTTAGTCAGGGGTGAGATTTTGAGTAAAATTTTGATCAGGGGTGAGATTTTAGGTAACATCTTTAATCAGGGGTGAGATTTTGAGCGACATTTTAGTCAGGGACGAGATTTAAAGTAAAATTTTGATCAGGGGTGAGATTTGAGTAACACTTGAAATCAGAGATGAGATTTTGAGTAAACATTTTTGTCAGGGTGAGATTTTTAGAAAAAAATTAATCAAGGGTGAGATTTTTGGTTACATTAGTGAGACATTTTTAGATAAGGTCTCTCCAGACCAGAGCTGTTTTGATGCATAGATTTCTTAATGTCTGGAATATACCCTCGCAAATAGTTTGAACTCACCGGCGAGTGCGAGGCGAAGCAGTGGCAATAGTGCACATTGTTCACGCTGTCCTTTGTCACGTAGGCGAAATTGGCTCGCCTTGTGTTGTCCTGACTGGCGAAGTAGATCTCCGTTATCCTGTGCTCGGTGATCACCATCTACGGGTCGATTATAATTTCAAAAATGGTGTTAACAAAGCCTACAAATATGTATTGGTAAAATTGCTAAGCAGTTGCCATGGCTGCCTCACGTCATTGTCCGGATTGATAAATTTAACGCCGCGATAGCTAACTGTTAGGCGGATTCTGGGCAGTTTGAGAATGTCTGCACTTTTACAGCGGAACATCAGCATGACCTGGGCGGTCTCGGCAGGATCTGTGTGATCTGCCAGCGGTCTGAAGCCCAGGTACTGAAAGTGACGGGAATATGCGTTCTGTGTGAGTGCATTGGTTTCGTCTTGTCGTCTTTTGTGGCACCAGCTGACTTAAATATCTGCTAGTTGGTGGCTGAGCCCCGCACTCACAGACACAGAGTAGGAGAAGCCCCGCACTCACAGACACAGAGTAGGAGAAGCCCCGTACTCACAGACACAGAGTAGGAGAAGCCCCGCACTCACAGACACAGAGTAGGAGAAGCCCCGCACTCACGGACACAGAGTAGGAGAAGCCCCGCACTCACAGACACAGAGTAGGAGAAGCCCCGCACTCACAGACACAGAGTAGGAGAAGCCCCGCACTCACTGACACAGAGTAGGAGAAGCCCCGCACTCACGGACACAGAGTAGGAGAACACGGACACAGAGTAGGAGAAGCCCCGCACTCACAGACACAGAGTAGGAGAAGCCCCGCACTCACGGACACAGAGTAGGAGAAGCCCCGCACTCACGGACACAGAGTAGGAGAAGCTCCGCACTCACGGACACAGAGTAGGAGAAGCTCCGCACTCACTGACACAGAGTAGGAGAAGCCCCGCACTCATGGACACAGAGTAGAAGCCCCGCACTCACAGGCACAGAGTAGGAGAAGCCCCGCACTCACAGACACAGAGTAGGAGAAGCCCCGCACTCACAGACACAGAGTAGGAGAAGCCCCGCACTCACAGACACAGAGTAGGAGAAGCCCCGCACTCACAGACACAGAGTAGGAGAAGCCCCGCACTCACGGACACAGAGTAGGAGAAGCCCCGCACTCACGGACACAGAGTAGGAGAAGCCCCGCACTCACAGACACAGAGTAGGAGAAGCCCCGCACTCACAGACACAGAGTAGGAGAAGCCCCGCACTCACGGACACAGAGTAGGAGAAGCTCCGCACTCACAGACACAGAGTAGGAGAAGCCGCGCACTCACGGACACAGAGTAGGAGAAGCTGTCCCGCAGCAGCACGTCAGGATGGTGCGGCCAGGCCTCGCTCACCAGCGGCCGAAACGCTGAGGCTGCCCCAGCCGATGCCGAGGAGGCTCCGAATTGTCGTTGCTTACCGAACTCGCCGCTGGCACGGTCCAGACCGTCGCTAGATCGACACCGAGCCAACGGCACCGTTTTGGCCATGTCGACTTCGTCAGCTGCGTCCCAGGCTGAAGAACTCTGCAGCTTGTTGTCGCCACTCGCCGCCATCATCCAGGACCTGCTGGCTGCATTGGCTGGCAGCGGCGTCGGCTGCTCGCGCCTCGGCAGCACCTCAGTCAGGGTCGCTGTCTTGCTATTGCTACTGCCAGTAGTAGTTCTGGTTTGCTTTGCGCCAAGACGTCGGTTGGCTATTCCAGCTGATGCTGCAGCCAGCATTGAGGAGCGGTCATCGTCATTCTCGGACGAGGACGGACAGGAGGAGGAGTAAGAGGGGTTGGACATCATTGTGGAAGGATTAGCGGCGGCGGTGGAGGAGGAGGCGGATCTGCTTGACAGGTTCGAGTTTTGACGGCTGTGCTGAATGCCGTTGTGTCCAGTCAAGACGGTGTGGTTTGACGATGAAGTTACTGTTTGCTGTTGCTGCTGTTGTAGCTGAGGTCGCCGCAGGCGTCGCAGTGCCCGCGCGTTGTCAAGGCAACAGATAATGCGTCTTCTGTGGCCAAGCTTGCGCACGCCGAATCGCTGCATTTTAAAGGTAGATTTCGTGAAATTAAAAACTTCATAAAAACGTGGAATATTTTTAATTGAAAAATACAAAAAGCCCTACTAAAAGTAGGCAAAGACGGGCTCAGCAGTTAAATTTTACAAACACAGCTTAAAAGTTGCACATTTACTTGTTGAAGTTCCGCCTCTGTCACCGACGCCAGATCGTTTACAGTGGTTGCCATGGCGATGACGTCAGCTGCGCCGCCTGCAAGCTCTCGGCCAAGCTGACGGCTGCTTAGGCAGAGACGCCGCAAGAAGCAGTCCAGACTAACCGAGTCCGACAGGGATTCAGCCACTGGAAATTAATTTGGTGTTATGTTTCTTTAAAAATAAAATGCACTCTCCTTAAAGAAGCTCCAAAGAAACGAGCACGAAAAAATTAAATCCCAAAAGACTCAGACAGACAGCGAGGCGCGGAATGAGGCTAGAAATTTTACTGCCGCCTCCCCACCTCGGCCCGCCGACAACTTTCCCGTCAATCAACAAGCCAGCAAGATCTTCCCGAGGCTGCTGCCGCTGCTGCTGCTACGGAAGGCAAGGGGGAGGTCGTCTTCAACCACCCCCGGGCAACTTTAACGAGCCAGAGTTTCTTGCACTTTTGTAAATCAGCCCGGCACTCGCCTTGCATCGCCTGATTCGGCAGGTCCTGAACGGCGGCCAGGATGCGGCGCCGCTGCGCTGCCGACGCCACGCCCATCTCCTGCAGGTCCGCGTCGCTCAGCACGCCGTTCTGCGGGTTCGCGTCGGAAGGCTCGAGTTTTGTGGACTGGGGATTTTCGATTCGAGGTTGGGGGGGGGGGAGAATTTCGGCTCCCAGACTCACGATGAAGCCGGCGCTGTCGAATCCGTGCGCCAGGAGGGCGGCCAGGATCTCCTCCTCCAGCCGGTTCAGCGCCGCCCAGTCGTCCAAGCCGATCAACAGGCCGTCGGCCGCCGCCGCCACCTCCAGCTGGGAGATCCAGGAGGCGCGGTTCGGATCGATGGCGGCCAGGATGGAGTCGATCTGGAGTCATCAGTTTGAGTCTGTGTGAGATTCCATGCCTGTCATAGCAACCGGGTAGCAACCATCCCTATCCAACGTCTGTTTCCCTATTTGGGATTTTCCGATTCTGCCATAGTAACAGCATAGCAACTGCCGATTTCCAGTTTTCGTGCCAGTTTCAAACCATGAATTTTTCCCATTTATTCACAATTTTAGAGATTTCATCTAGCGCTTAGCAACGAGCTAGCAACCGTCTCCACGTACATGTCAGCGCTGACGCATTGAAGTCCCCATGCTGGATCCTTGCTACTAAAAAGCACGTCCTGGCCCCCGCAAAAAGATATTGAAGCTTTCAGAGAAACCTGTTGACAGCCCAGTCCTGCGTGTTTTCTGGAGCTGTCGCGACAGCTGTTGCCCCGAACCCCTTGGCAACAGAGAGATACTCGCCCGGGTGCATGTGGACCCTGTGCTGAATCATCGTTCAGATATTTGCAGATTTCACTAGCCCAATTTTTATCTATCTAGAAATCATTTATTCGTAGAAATTCTATTTTAATTTTTTTTGCTTTTCTATGATTTGAAATTGAAAAAATACTTCTTCCCAAAATGATTGACTAAAATTAGGTTTAAGGATTTAAATGTAATTTTTTTAAAACTTTTTTAAATAAACAAATTGTAATAAAAACCTTAAATTTATCCAGCTCTCCCGAGATCCTTATCATCGATTTACACAAACCAATGCATGTACACTGATTCTGTACAAAATGTACATGCAATTACTTAGAGTGTACACGAAAGAATGTACATGTACACACAGAGAACTCACCTCAGCCCATGAGCTGGGACCGTCCATGTCAGCAACAGCTTGCACTGCCCTACGGCGTCCAGTCAGCAAAATTCCTGGAAAACAGATTAAGATGGTCCGTCAACTGCTCCCGATAAAAGAATGCCAAAAAGAATAGAATTTGTTTTACTATAGCAGCCTTCAATGCCGATTCAATAGGCCAAAAAAAAACACAACAGAAGCTGCAGATTCGGCAAAGTTACACACTATATGCGTTAGGAGATCTGTATCGCCTACACTGGCTTTATGGGCCTTGGCCTACAGGTAATTGGAGGCGGGGCGGCCCGCTGCTGCACCCATGCGCCGCGATGCTGGCAGTGGGCAGGGTAGGTGGGTGGGGTATCGGGATGGGGGAGACTGGGAAGCAGGGATTTGGTAGCCGGCCAGGCGCCAGCGAGTATTCGCGGTTTTCGCTGATATGGGAGATGAAACTGTGCAGCGATAGCTGGCAACTAGAGAGGCAGAGAGAGAGGAAGGACCGCGGGGAGGCCAGGAATTGGAGAAGCGTTCTGGGATTTTAAAGCGGCCAGCATGTCGGTTCCTCGCCGAACTGGGAATTCCATACGCGGAACCAACAATTGCAGGGGAGAACGGATCCAGATTTTCCTTTCCAATGCATTGCAGGAGCTGGCTGGCTGCAGATTCATTAGGGATTTTAAAAAAATTTCCCTATTTTTTTGTTGACCTCGTGCAATAACTAAAATTCGGAGCCCTCAGACGGGCTCTGGCTACAACAGCTGATCGTACAACATAGGGAGGCACCACGCAGAGCTGCCTTGTATCGGCACCCACAACAGGTGGGCTGTGCCACCGAAGCCGCAATCCGAAGCATCAACGCGAAACAAGCGCTCGCTACTTCTTATTTGCCCACGCTTTACTGTTAGCGAATAGCGAGCGGCAGAGCCGAATTACTGCAGGCTTAAAGCACCTGTACCGTACATGTACGTGCACGTGTGTTATGCATTTAGCTAATAGGAGAAACCCCGATGTAAATCACAGTGCAAAAAGGCAGTAAAACTGTGCGATGCTACACAAATTCAGCACGCCACTCCAATTATACCGACTTGATGACTTGATGACTTTCTAGGTTAAATTTGATGACTGATTAGCTAATCAGCTAGTCCTACAGACAGACAGACAGACAAACATGCAGAAAGACAGACAGACACAGACAGACAGAAAGACAGACAGAAAGACAGACAGACACAGACAGACAGACAGACAGACAGACAGACAGACAGACAGACAGACAGACTCCAACAAAGAGAAGAGAACGAAATCAGACGGCGTATCGCCATCCCCAATAAAACGAGACCCCGAGCTGACTCACCCGCACCCACCTGACGCGCGCACAGGCCCAAAGCAGTCAGCAGCACCCCCTGAACCTCTTCCAGCTCTTTATAGCCAGCAGTTTCAAATAGAAAATCAACAAACCCGCCGCACGCGCCGGCCTCCCATTAGTAAAATGTAAACTTTGTGTCAAATGAAGCCAGAACTAAGGCGCAGCAGCGAAGCTTTTGTACGCACGCTTGTTCGGCTTTTTAATAATATGGCTAGTTGAAACAGGGCAGAAAAGAAGTGCGTGTCTAGTTAGTGTGTATTTTGAATCGTTCTAGCGCAACATTTTTAAACTAACAGAGCAACAAGTGTTATAACAACTGCACCGATGAAGAAGATCTGACCTAATCATTAGTAGATTAGCAATCCATCATTCATTAGTTTTCCTCAGCAGTATAGACTAATATATAGAAAACGAAAAAAAGATTTGGATTAGCAATTAAGCAAAAAGAATTAGCAAAGCTTATATAGCTAGTAAAAATGGGTGAATAGCAAGCAAAAACAGACGCCAAACCGAGAGGAGGAGAAAAATTTAGGGGAAAATGTTTTTTAAATAATGTCAAATCAAATATGGATGGAGTCGAGGAACGCTACTAACAGTACTATATACACAGAGTGTTAAATTATATCAATACAACAGAGCTAGGAAATTAAGTGCAAATATCGAGGCACTGCAAACTCGAGAGTGATATTAGATAATCAAGAATGTGATCAATTTATCTTTACATAATTATTTATTGAGGAATCCAAAGTGTGCAGGGAAATTATAGTCAATAAATAATATGAGGGATAACAGAGCCAATTAGTGCTGGAATAAAAAATCAATCTAATCATTAGACAAATAGGCCAGACTTGTGAAAAAAATACACAAGATGGCAGAATTAAAAACTGAAATTGCAGCCTAAGTAGTCACAAATATTTTCAAATAACAGAAAATTACAAACCATACTACTAGTAGGCTAGGGAGCTAGTAGTATAATAGAGCGACAAAAATTGTGTGACACGATAAATTCAACCAATAACAAATTATTGAATTTCAGAGAGCATGGCAATAAATTAGCCGTAATGTAAGTGGCAGGCACTGGCTGGGGTAGGGCTGTGTAGCTGGTGCTTACCTGAAACTCACTAATTTAGCGTCAATTCAAAACTTACAATAGGAAATTATACTACTCGTAGTAGAAGGAAACAATCTAAATAAATAAAAAATCAACGAAAATATGACACAAATAAATGAAGCCGATTAACAACAAGTGATCAGAAATCACAAATTTGAAAATGAAAAAGAGAATCCTTTTGGTGCATTTTTAAATTAGAAAAGGGATAAAACTAACAATTCAGATTGGCCACTAAGCGCCACAAGTCGCACTAATTTATACATACCAGAGAGTGTAATAATAATCAAAGCTAAAAAGTGAGCTACTAAATTTTGTATAAAAGTCCTATTCAAAAAGTTGATTACGATACATATCGGTAACTACATTAGACTACTCGCTGTCGTCATCGTCGGCCTCCTGATCCGACCCGACATCTTCGTCCTCGTCAGCCTCCTCTTCATCGCCGTCCACCTCATCCGCAGCCTCTTCCTCTTCATCCTCATCCTGCTGGCTGTCGCCCAGCCGGAAGCGAACCAGGTAGCGAATTCGCACCCGACTCTCGTCGCTAACGACGTACTCGGAGTACGGCAGCAGGCCGTGAGTATAGCGCAGGCTTTTGCCCGGCGGCGCCTGCGGCAGGGTCAGCTCGCCTAGCGGGATGACAACGCCGCCGAGGCGCTGCAGCAATAGGTCGCCGGTTGGCGACGGCACCTTGGCGCCCATCACGTGACGCACCGGGGGCGGCTGGTCGTCAACGGTTGAAGCAACCGAACCGTCGTCGGCATCGTCGTCGGCGTCGCTGTCATCAGAGGCTGCGCCATCTGGCCGCTTGGCATTGCACAAAGTGCCGCGCCAGTCCACCTGTGATCAGGGGAAATGGAGAATCGATTTGGGGGTGATAAAGTGCCGGAGCTGTGCTGAGTTTTCCGTGATGTTGGGTGAGCGGTCTCGGAGTGATAGCGGGACGGCTAATTATCTCAGGTGTCAGGTGAGGCTAATTATGTTAGGTGTCGGGTGAGGCTAGTTATCTCAGGTGTTGGGTGAGGCTAATTATCTCAGGTGTCGGGTGAGGCTAATTATCTCAGGTGTCGGGTGAGGCTAGTTATCTCAGGTGTCGGGCGAGGCTAATTATCTCAGGTGTCGGGTGAGGCTAATTATCTCAGGTGTCGGGTGAGACTAATAATTATCTCAGGTGTCGGGTGAGCGGTCTCGGAATGAAAGCGGGACGGCTAATTATCTCAGGTGTCGGGTGAGCGGTCTCGGAATGATAGCGGGTTAATTACAGCAGCATACCTTGCAGTCGGTGAGGTCAACCTCGGCTAGAAATGCAAACAGGCACTGCCTGCCGGAGCCTTTGCCGGCTTCGTTCCGGCAATACGCGGCGCTTTTGGCGAAAACGTCGGCGAAGTAGAGGCCCCGACCGAAGGCGCGACCCACACGGGAGACGGAGGGCGGAGCCAGCAGCAGGCCGTGGTGCAGGATTGAGATCGTATTGCCAACAGAGGTGCCGTGCCAAAGGAGTTTACGCTGGCCAAATGGAACAGATGAGGCAGCCGACGCGGCTGCAGCATCCAAATCGGCGTGTCGGCAGAGCTCGTAGATTCCGGTGACGCGAGTGCCAGGCATGGTTTTTGTGTACCTGCAGTTTATCCCAGACGAAGAAGCTTTGATTGCGAGCGTATCGATGGGATAAGTCTTAATATGACCAAAGGATTAAAGGATTACTTTATTACTTTTATAAGTATATGGCCAGCCCGATGCTATTTATAGTCCATGGCCAGGCCTGATGCTATTAATAGTCCATGGCCAGGCCTGATGCTATTTATAGTCTATGGCCAAGCCTGATGCTATTTATAGTCTATGGCCAAGCCTGATGCTATTAATAGTCCATGGCTAAGCCTGATGCTATTTACATTCTATGGCCAAGCCTGGCGCTATTTATAGTGTATGGCTAAGCCTGATGCTATTTACATTCTATGGCCAAGCCTGGCGCTATTTATAGTGTATGGCTAAGCCTGATGCTATTTATAGTCTATGGCCAAGCCTGATGCTATTTATAGTCTATGGCCAAGTCTGATGCTATTTATAGTGTATGGCCAAGCCTGTGCTATTTATAGTCTATAGCCAAGCCTGATGCTATTTATAGTCTATAGCTAAGCCTGATGCTATTTATAGTCTATGGCTAAGCCTGATGCTATTTATAGTCTATGGCCAACCCTGATGCTATTTATAGTCTATAGCTAAGCCTGATGCTATTTATAGTCTATGGCTAAGCCTGATGCTTTTTATAGTCTATAGCCAAGTCTAATGCTATTTATAGTCTATGGCCAAGCCTAATGTTATTATAGTCTATTGGCCAAGCTCCATGCCCCTAGACTAACCTGAGAATAACCTGAGCGACAGAGTCAGCCTCGCCCAGAGGACTAATATCGCAACCAATAGCCCTGTAGGCGTAGTCAAACGGATGAACAGTGTGACGCCGGCGCGCCGCTGCCAGCAATATCTGACAGGCCGTCTGCAATTCGGCCAGATTAGTAATGAACGCCTGCTGAGCGTCCAGTTGGTCTGTTGACAGCAGCGGTTGAATAGCTTCAAATTCGAAGCCAGTCTGCGGCACCAGCTGGTAGTACTTGCTGGACAGCTCGGCGAGCTGCGGGGATGGGACAATTCACTTTTTTTACAGCTACAGGCTGCAAATGCTTGGATCTAGACCTAGATATTTCTAGTCTCCTAAAGATGACCTTTTCTTGCGTTTTGTCGAGAAATTTTGAGAAAGCTCAGTCAGGTTATCCATCCTATTTGCCAAGGTCTAAAAACTTAAAACTTGTTTTTTTTAAACAAACCTGTCGCGACTTCTCTGTGCACTCGTTGACGTCCAGCTCTTTCGGCTTCTCGAGCTGCTTGCGAATGTCCGCAGCGAGCACACTGCAGGCAGACAGGATAATTGTAATTTTGCTTTTTTTAATAAAGGCTTCTGTTGGAAAATAAAAGTAGGCGAACACCAGACTTACTAAATCTCCTGCAACAGGCTGGCAGCTTTAACCAATGACTCCTGCGGCACGCGGCCAAACGCTAGGCGACCCTCTTCGCCTGAGCAGCGAGCAAAACTGCGGATCAGCATCCTGGGATTCAGCTGCGAATTCGGATGCGGTTTTTATGTTGCAACTGACGCTTTGGAAGCGGGATTTTAGGGTTATTGAAAGCGGGATTTAGGGCCACTTGGAAACGGGATTTGGGACGATTGAAAGCGGGATTAAGGGACAGTTGGGAGCGGGATTAAGGGACAGTTGGGAGCGGGATTTGGGACGATTGAAAGCGGGATTAAGGGACAGTTGGGAGCGGGATTAGGTAATAGTTGGGAGCGGGATTTAGGGACAGTTGTGAGCGGGATTTGGGGACGATTGAATTTTGAATTTTGATTTTGGACGATTGACTGCCCGGGATTAAGGGACAGTTGGGACCGGGATTCGGGGACGCTTGAAATCGGAATTTGGGGACAGTTGGGAGCGGGATTTTGGGAAGATTGAAATAAGGATTTTGGGGCAGTTGAGAGCGGGATTCGGGGAAGATTGAAAGCGGGATTTTGGGACACTTGGGAACGGGATTTGGGAACAGTTGGGAGCGGGATTTGGGGACGATTGAAAGTAAGATTTAGGGACAGAAGTTGGACTTAGGGACGGTGGGGAACACTGATTTGAGGCATTAAAGATAAAAACAAAATAGCAGAAAAATCAGGCGGGAAAGCTCACCACATCCTGCATGAGGTCAGCCAGGCGGCTGGGCAGGTCGCACTGCAGGCGAGTTTCCAGACTGACGGGCAGGCTGTGCAGCCTGGGCTGCAGCCGCATGGTCTCCAAAGGCACTAGATTATACTTGCGCTGCCTGGCCTCGAACTTGTAAATGTCAATCCAACGATTGCCAGTTTTAGAGCGGAACACCTTTTCGAATTCCTTGACAGCTTCAATCCGGCTAGGGAACGGAGTGGTCTGGTACTGGCCGGTGTCGCCGATGCGGCCCCAACAGGTGAACAGCAGGTAGAAATTGCGGCCGCGCTGACGCAGTAGCTGGGTTTTTAAAAGAATGATCGATTAGATTTAATTGAATTATAATCAGTGTAAAAGTTCGCCTACTGTAAGTAGCAAGCAAAGGAAGTAGTAGCGCACAAATAATCTTGGATGGCGGGCAAATAAATTTCGCCAGAATGTCAGAACGCCACACTAAGCTGAAGGGAAGAAATAAAAGAGAAAGAAAAGCGTAGCGCCGCCAGCAGACCTGCAGCTTGTAGAAGTTGTAAATGCCGAACTGGCCGCAGCCGACATCTATGCGGCTCAGCAGGGCGGTGAATGGCCTGGCCGGAGCGAATCGCTCGTCCCAGGCCAGTTCAACTTTGGCTACTCGGCAGCGCTTGTCCGGCCGGGGCCGATAGCGGTCCTCTTTGCGGCGCTGGCTCGTGGCCGCGGTCTCGTCAAGGGAACCGTCGGCGCCGTCCTCGTCAATTTGTTTAGCTAAGGAGGCGCGTTCGGCGGCCGCGTCGGCGGCTACGTCCCAGTCTGGCGGCAGCGGCCTGGCCGGATGTCGACACGGGGCCGATTGCATGGCGGCGCCGGCGGCGTCGGCGCCAACTAACGGATAGCGCCAATCGGAAAACGGCACGCGACGTTTCAACTGTAACAAACGGGCAATCCTGGCGGCGCACTTGTCCAAGGCCAGGCGGAGCAGGCTGTCAAATGTAGGATGAATTGTACAGCCGGCGTCTACTAGGAGCAGAAAGATGCGCCAATTGTCGTGAGCGACGCCAGGCCAGGGATCGATGACGTAATCAAGCAGGCCGCGGCCGGCCGAATCGGTCAGGCGCAGGTTGGCTACGCTAGTTTTCGCCTGCGGCGTGTAATCGCTAGCGAATGCGCACTGATCGCGCAGCGTGGTCCGCTGACGGCGCAGGCGTGGCTTGGCGGAAGACTTCGCCGGCTGCACCCTCGATACCGAAGCAGGCTTTGTTGAGGAGCCGCCGGCTTTTGACTTCTTTGGCGACTGGCGAATGCCGCCAACCTTCAGTTGAATGAATTTGGTATTCAATGTGAAATTCACTGATTGATCGATCTTCCTATTTCTCCTTTTGATAGTCTTGACTTCTTAGCCTAGCAGCTCTCACTTTACTAAGCTCTATCCTCCTAGCCTCCTCATCTCTCTCTCCCCCTCTCTCTTTCTTTCACAATCTCATACCTGGCCAACAATCGCATACCTAACCCACCATCAATCTCATACCTGGCCCACAATCTCATACCTGGCCCACAATCTCATACCTGGCCAACAATCTCATACCTGGCCAACAATCTCATACCTGGCCAACAATCTCATACCTGGCCAACAATCTCATACCTGGCCCACAATCTCATACCTGGCCCACAATCTCATACCTGGCCAACAATCTCATACCTGGCCCACAAGCTGATACCTGGCCAACAATCTCATACCTGGCCAACAATCTCATACCTGGCCAACAATCTCATACCTGGCCCACAATCTGATACCTGGCCAACAATCGCATACCTAACCCACCATCAATCTCATACCTGGCCCACAATCTCATACCTGGCCCACAAGCTGATACCTGGCCAACAATCTCATACCTGGCCCACAATCTGATACCTGGCCAACAATCGCATACCTAACCCACCATCAATCTCATACCTGGCCCACAATCTCATACCTGGCCCACAAGCTGATACCTGGCCAACAATCTCATACCTGGCCAACAATCTCATACCTGGCCCACAATCTCATACCTGGCCAACAATCTCATACCTGGCCCACAATCTCATACCTGGCCAACAATCTCATACCTGGCCCACAAGCTGATACCTGGCCCACAATCTCATACCTGGCCAACAATCTCATACCTGGCCCACAATCTCATACCTGGCCAACAATCTCATACCTGGCCAACAATCTCATACCTGGCCCACAATCTCATACCTGGCCAACAATCTCATACCTGGCCAACAATCTCATACCTGGCCAACAATCTCATACCTGGCCCACAATCTCATACCTGGCCCACAATCTCATACCTGGCCCACAATCTCATACCTGGCCAACAATCTCATACCTGGCCAACAATCTCATACCTGGCCAACAATCTCATACCTGGCCCACAATCTCATACCTGGCCAACAATCTCATACCTGGCCCACAATCTCATACCTGGCCAACAATCTCATACCTGGCCAACAATCTCATACCTGGCCCACAATCTCATACCTGGCCAACAATCTCATACCTGGCCAACAATCTCATACCTGGCCCACAAGCTGATACCTGGCCAACAATCTCATACCTGGCCAACAATCTCATACCTGGCCCACAATCTCATACCTGGCCAACAATCTCATACCTGGCCCACAAGCTGATACCTGGCCAACAATCTCATACCTGGCCAACAATCTCATACCTGGCCCACAATCTCATACCTGGCCAACAATCTCATACCTGGCCCACAATCTCATACCTGGCCCACAATCTCATACCTGGCCAACAATCTTATACCTGGCCAACAATCTCATACCTGGCCCACAAGCTGATACCTGGCCAACAATCTCATACCTGGCCAACAATCTCATACCTGGCCCACAAGCTGATACCTGGCCAACAATCTGATACCTGGCCAACAATCTCATACCTGGCCAACAATCTCATACCTGGCCCACAAGCTGATACCTGGCCAACAATCTCATACCTGGCCCACAATCTCATACCTGGCCAACAATCACTCTCTTAGTCATCAAGCAATCCCAGCCCTGAGAACGCAGCCATGCAGCCCAGCTCGCACCTGCTCAGTGAAGTCAACATCCGGTCTGAACTCCGGATCACCGTCGGCGTCATCGTCGCCATCCACCGAGTCAGTGTCGCCGCCGGCATCGCTATCCTCGCCGTCGCCGTCGCCGCCAGCTTCGGCAGATTTGAAAGCATCGTCGGCCAATTCGACGGGCAGGCCGAATGCGGACGGCAGGCGCTGACGATTCTCATTGGAGGATGGCAGCAGCCTTTTAGGCGTGTAGTGGTGATCGAGCATCAGCCGCACCAAGTCTTCGTCGTTGAAGCGGACGCATTCCATCAGCGGAGTCCGGCCGGCCACGGACGTCTTGGCGTTGACATCGGCCCGGTGAGTTTGCAGCAGGGCTTTGGCCAGAGGGAAGTCGTGCCTGTAGATGGCGGTTAGCAGCGGCGTCACCGACCGGATTTTGATGTCCTCGGACTCGGCCGAACGATCGAAATAGTCGATGGACGGCAGGGCGGACTCGATGTGCCACAGGTCCGTGTAGACTGGCAGCTCGATTGGGCAGTTCAAATTCACCCAGCTGTACGAGCACAGGGTAGACAGCCAGTCGCTGCGGGTTTAAGTGGGATGGACTCGGATTGGGTCATGATAATGGCTAATAAATTATCAAGGTGGACAATCAGACATTAACAATGACAGAGAGAAAAACAGACAAACAGAAACGGAAAAAACTGACGGACGGAAAAAATTATAGGCAATCAAGCAGAAAAAACAGACAGACAGACAGACAGACAGACACACAGACATACAGACAGACAGACATACATACAGACAGACAGACAGACAGACAGACAGACAGACTAAAACTAGAAACAGACAGACACACACAGACAGACATACAGACAGCCAGACAGACTAAAACTAGAAACAGACAGACATACAGACAGACACAGACAGACAGACACACAGACGTGACAGACAGACAGACAGACAGGCAGACAGAGGCAGACAGACAGACGGACAGACAGACAGACAGACAAGCAGACACAGGCAGACAGACAGACAGACAGGCAGACAGAGGCAGACAGACAGACGGACAGACAGACAGACAGACAAGCAGACACAGGCAGACAGACAGACAAAGACACAAAGCAGAAGTCTCACTTCAGCGCCTCAGAATAAGCAGGATAGGGCCAGAAAGTGGCGGACAGCAGGTTGCGACCCATGCCATCGATAACGGAGGACTGGCAGAGTTTCTGCTGGAGCAGCTCCTGGGCCAGCCTGTAGTGGCCGCGCAGACAGGCATAGGTGATCGGCAGGCCGCCCTGGGCGTCCTTGGCCGTGGCGGACACGCCCTTCTCCGTCAGAAGCGACACCAGCTGAAGAGAGAATGGAGGCCATAATGGGTGCCGATGAATTATCACCAAATCAAACTAAAAATCAAACGCAGTCCAATAAAGCTTAAACAGCAGCAGCAAACGCACCTTGAACTGCAGGTCAAGGTTGCTAGCAGTTTCGCCAGACTTGGCCAGCACGTGCAGCAGAGTGGACCGGTGCTCCGGGTCCAGCAGCGACTTGCTCGGATGCCGGCGCATCAGGCCGAACACGAAGTGGTACTTGAAGGATCGGATGCAGCTCTGCAAGGTTTGGCAGATAAATTCGAGAACTTTTACGAGAATTAGGTGAAAGAAGAAGTGTTCCAGAGAATTCATATGAAATTTCACTTTATCCTTAACTAAAAATCGACCCTCTACCCTGAACTAAAAATCGCCCTCCACCCTAAACTAAGAATCGGCCCTCTACCCTACAGTAAGAATCGCCCTCTACCCTAAACTAAGAATCGGCCCTCTACCCTGAACTAAAAATCGCCCTCCACCCTAAACTAAGAATCGGCCCTCTACCCTACAGTAAGAATCGCCCTCTACCCTAAACTAAGAATCGGCCCTCTACCCTACAGTAAGAATCGCCCTCTACCCTAAACTAAGAATCGGCCCTCTACCCTACAGTAAGAATCGCCCTCCACCCTAAACTAAGAATCGGCCCTCTACCCTAAACTAAGAATCGGCCCTCCACCCTAAACTAAGAATCGGCCCTCTACCCTAAACTAAGAATCGGCCCTCCACCCTAAACTAAGAATCGGCCCTCTACCCTAAACTAAGAATCGCCCTCCACCCTAAACTAAGAATCGGCCCTCCACCCTAAACTAAGAATCGGCCCTCTACCCTAAACTAAGAATCGGCCCTCTACCCTAAACTAAGAATCGCCCTCCACCCTAAACTAAGAATCGGCCCTCTACCCTAAAGTAAGAATCGGCCCTCCACCCGACACAAAAATCGCCCCTCTATCCTAAACTAATAATCCTCCCTCTACTCTAAACTAATAATCCTCTCTTCACTCTAAACTAATAATCCTCCCTTTGCCCTAAACTAATAATCCTCCCTCTGCCCTAAACTAATAATCCTCTCTCCACTCTAAACTAATGATCCATCCTCTACCATAAAATTGAAAAATCACCCTGTACCCTATGCTGGGAAAGATAAAATCTCACCGTCAATATAGAATAGAAGGACTCGGACTGCAACAATTTGTCCACAATGATGTAGGCGATGCCTTCCCAGTTCTTGCTCAGGGCGTATTCCAACAGTGGCCATTCGCGCACACCGCTGCTTGCTGCTGACTGAGCGGCCAGTTTATCCGGCAGCCACTGATAATCCAGTGCCGGTTGTGGCTTGGGCGGCACGGACACAGGGACTGTCAGGCGGCTGCCCAGCTGCAGCAGGCTGACAATGGCGCTGCGGACAGAACGATAGGAAAAATGCGTAAAAATCTACCGAACAATCATAAGGAAAACGATCAATTGTCAGGGAGCTTTCACTATTTTTTCTGACAGGTAATAAGGCAAACAGACAGGTACCAACAGACAGACAGACAGACACAGAGACAGACAGACATCCAGACAGCAGACTGACAGACATCCAGACAGCAGACAGACAGACACACAGAGACATACAGACATCCAGACAGACAGACAACAGACAGACAGACAGACACACAGAGACAGACAGACATCTAGACAGACAGACAGACAGACAGACAGACAGACATCTCGACAGACAGACAGAAAGGCAGACAGCAGACAGACAGACATCTAGACAGACAGACAGACAGACAGACAGACAGACATCTAGACAGACAGACAGAAAGGCAGACAGCAGACAGACAGACAGACAGACAGACATCTAGACAGACAGACAGACAGACAGACAGAAAGACAGACAGACAGAGACAGACAGACATCTAGACAGACAGACAGAAAGGCAGACAGACAGCAGACAGACAGAAAGACAGAAAGGCAGACAGACAGCAGACAGACAGACACGCAGAGACAGACAGACACACAGAGACAGACAGACATCCAGACAGACAGACAGAAAGGCAGACAGACAGAAAGGCAGACAGACAGAAAGGCAGACAGCAGACAGACAGAAAGACAGAAAGGCAGACAGACAGCAGACAGACAGACAGACACACAGAGACAGACAGACAGACAGACAGCTCAGTGGAGAGGATGGCAATAGAAGACACAAAAAATTAACCACTTACTTCTGGTGTCCGGAAAGAGCGGCCAGCGTGAGGGGCGTGTTACCGTCCTCTCGGGCGGTGTCCGTCTTGATGCCGAGCTGCAAGACAATGGACAGAAGTCATGCAAAAAAACGAAAATTGAGGACTTTTCAGAATCAACTAACCTAACAAAGACAAATGAAAAAGTGATTAGTGGGATTAGGGCAGATTAGGATAAGCTACCGCAGACTGCCTACCTCATTCATAAAGACAATAGACACTGCCGAGCCGCGCGCAGCCGCATAGTGCATCGGAGTGGCGCCCCATTTGTCCGGCTGATCCAGCCTGGCCACGTTAGTCTCGGCGCACAGCGTTGACACCACCTGTATGGGATCGATCTGGGCGTTGTCTTTGTGCCCGCCTATTTTAACAAACGCGTAGTGCAAAGCGGACCGGCCGCGGCAGTCTAGCAGAGTGGGATCGGCCCCGGCGGAGAGCAGGCGATCCTCAATCTCGGTTGACGAGGTGCCTGCGTAGTTAATACCATAAGGGATCTGTATACCATATATCATATATGGGCAAAACCTTGGGAATAAACCTTGGGAAACCTAACCCTCTCTCAACTCTATCTCTCCCCGCTCTAAAGTCTATCTCTTCCCGCTCTAAAGTCTATCTCTCCCCGCTCTAAAGTCTATCTCTTCCCGCTCTCAATTCTCTCGCTCCTTCTCAGTCTCAACTAACCCTAACCCTAACTAACCCTAACCCTAACCCTAACTAACCCTAACCTAGCCCCCAAATTCCCGCTCTCAAAACACTCTTGTCGCTGTTGGGACTAAACAATACAGAACGAAGCAGGCGTACCAGACAAGTGCGAATAGTTCACAGCCAGATGCAGGGCGGTCCGGGCCTGGCCATTGGTCGCGTTGACCAGATCCGGGCTGGCGTGGCGCAGCAATTCGTCTAGCACAGATTCGAGCTCCAGGGTGCGCCTAGGAGAACAGGCTAGCAGGTGAAGCGCCGTGTTGCCCAGCCGGTCTTCCGCAGCGCTGAGTGGCGCGCCGTTCTCTAGCAGCAGCTTCACAGCGGCCAGCACCGGCTGCTCCTGGCGACGCAGTTCAGCCGGCTCGGCCGGATCGTCAGTCGGCGCCAAGTGCAGCAGCCGCAGCGCCGACATCAGGCAGGTCTCGCCCCGATCGGCCTGGCTACGCGACGGCGCGCTAACATCGGCGCCGGCGCGCACTAGAATACGAACGGCCGGCTCCAGATGACGCGCCAGCACCAGCTCCTGCAGGACAGTCCGGCCGGCGCTCTGGTAGGTGTTCAACAAGGCCGGGGAAACGCGGTCCGGCCTGAGCAGGAGTTCCAGGCAGCGGCCGGAGTCGTACTTGGCCGACGTGCCGGCCAGCAGCAGGGCGGTGTCGCCGGGCGCCAGGCTGGCCCGACCGGCGCGGCAGTTGGCAAGGAAGGCCGACGAATAGCAGGCGGAGCGGCCGCGGCGAGGGGCCACGAATGGCTTGGCTGGAAGGGCCAAGGGACTTGCGAGATAGATAGACTATTCTGAATGCTGCACGATAGCCCCAATATTTATAGCCCCATAATTGCCTGACTATATTAGGAATTCCCTACGTTGGGAAACCCTCACCAAATATTTGGAATTCCCTACGTTGGAAACCCTCACCGATATTTGGAATTCCCTACTTAAGGGAACCCAAACCAAATATTTGGAATTCCCTACGTTGGAAACCCTCACCGATATTTGGAATTCCCTACTTAAGGGAACCCAAACCAAATATTTGGAATTCCCTACGTTGGAAACCCTCACCGATATTTGGAATTCCCTACTTAAGGGAACCCAAACCAAATATTTGGAATTCCCTACGTTGGAAACCCTCACCGATATTTTGAATTCCCTACTTAAGGGAACCCTAACCAATATTTGGAATTCCCTACTTTGGGAAACCCTCACCGATATTTGCAATTCCCTACTTTAGGAAACCCTCACCGATATTTGCGATTCCCTACTTTAGGGAACCCTAAACAATATTTGGAATTCCCTACTTTGGGAAACCCTAACCAATATTTGGAATTCCCTACTTTAGGGAACCCTAACCAATATTTGGAATTCCCTACTTTAGGGAACCCTAACCAATATTTGTAATTCCCTACTTTAGGGAACCCTCACCAATATTTGCAATTCCCTACTTTGGGAAACCCTCACCGATATTTGCGATTCCCTACTTTGGGAAACCCTCACCAATATTTGGAATTCCCTACTTTGGGAAACCCTAACCAATATTTGGAATTCCCTACTTTAGGGAACCCTAACCAATATTTGGAATTCCCTACTTTGGGAAACCCTCACCGATATTTGCAATTCCCTACTTTGGGAAACCCTCACCAATATTTGGAATTCCCTACTTTAGGGAACCCTAACCAATATTTGGAATTCCCTACTTAAGGGAACCCTCACCAAATATTTGGAATTCCCTACGTTGGAAACCCTCACCGATATTTGGAATTCCCTACTTAAGGGAACCCTAACCAATATTTGGAATTCCCTACTTAAGGGAACCCTCACCAAATATTTGGAATTCCCTACGTTGGAAACCCTCACCGATATTTGGAATTCCGTACTTAAGGGAACCCTAACCAATATTTGGAATTTCCTACTTTAGGGAACCCTCACCGATATTTGCAATTCCCAACTTTGGGAAACCCTCACCGATATTTGCAATTCCCTACTTTGGGAAACCCTAACCAATATTTAGAATTCCCTACCTTGGGAAAACCTAACTCATACTTGTAATTCTCTACTTTGGAAAACCCTCAGCAAATATTTGGAATTCCCTACGTTAGGAAACCTTCACAAATATTTGGAATTCCCTACTTTGAGAAACCCTCACCGATATTTGGAAGTCCCTAACCTGGGAAATCTTTTTTGTTTTTAAGAATTTCTTACATTCTGAATCTTTGATATTTAAATTTATGATGTTTGGAATTTCTTTTATATTGAAAGGACTCCAAAATTCCTAATGAATTCATAATAGTGTGAATTCTTTTGATGAATAACTTTATAATTTTAAACATTGAGATGAATAGCTCATTTACAGCGGAATCCCTCACGCAATTCACATTATTCCCAAAAAAATCTTGCACAACTCACCAACAGGCGCCTTATAGTCCTGGGGTCTGACTGCAATGCCGGGATCGGCTCCGAGGTCGAGCAACAATTTGATAAACTTAATGCCGCAGTTGGACATGGACAGCTGCGTTTCGAATTGTTAATGGTGAATGGCGCTAGTGAATATAAATAAAATTTTCAGCGACAGCGGGCAGGCTTCATAATTATAGCTACCTTCTTCTCAGAATCGTAGTTGCTATTGACAAACACGTCCAGGTACTTGAGCAGGGCGACTATTAAACAGGTGTAGCCGCGCTTAGCGTCACGCTGGTTAGCCATGCGTTGCAGCAGTTCGCGGTTCTCCGGCTGCAGAGACAGGTGGTGGAGAAGTGGCGGATCAACACCTTGTAAAGCTTCAAATAACCGATTAAAAAAATCACAAAACCAGTAAAAGACCAACTAACCAGTTTGATCAAGTCGGAGAGCACAGCGGAGAAGTCGTGCTCAACGCACTGATCAGCCAGTTTGTGCAGCGTGGTCTCCTCCGTGTCGTCCTCGCACCAGTCGGCCAGACGCGGCCTATTGTTGGAGCCGGCGCTACTGGCCAGCCGTTTCAACAGCGTGAAGTTGTGATTTAGCAGGGCCACGTCTAGCGCGCGCAGGCCGGCCTCGTTAGCCCGATTCGGGTCGCAGCCGCGGCCTAGCAACAGGTCGCAGATGGCCAGGGCCGCTCGGTCGGCAGATTCTTCGGCTTGCTATAGCGCGATGTGAGGTAGTTTTTGTGATTGAGTGGCAAGGACGTACTAATGCTACTACTACTATTACTACTACTACTACTGCTGCTGCTGCTGCTACTACTACTACTACTACTACAACAACAACAACAAAAACTACTACTACTACTACTACTACTACTACTACTACTGCTATACTACTATACTGCTATACCCTGTGACGCTGACTTTCCATCTGACAGCGTACTTTGTTGTTGTTGTTGTTGTATACTACTATTACTAGTACTTTTTCTACTATTATAAATACTATTACTACTCATACAATACGAGTAAAAAACACAACAAAAACTACTACTACTACTACTACTTCTACTACTTAAATAATACTGCACTATACTGTACTAATAATACTTGCATAATAAAGCACTACAGTACTATACCAGTACACGTTGGGTACTACTGGAGAAACTTACTCAGAGTACCTAATATTTAGTACCCAACTGCCTAACTCACCCCAGCGGGCCGCTGATTAGCCGCCAGCATGTGCAGCGGTGTATTACCGTCGGCGTCAGTAATGGACACGGAGGCACCCATCTGCTCAACCAGATGGCGAACCTGCCTATGAAGCGAATCGGACAGCCGGCTAGAGCAGGCCATGAACAATAGGCTCCGGCCGCTGTCGTCAACGGCGTCAATATCAACGCCGGGCTGTTTCACTATCAACGGCACCAGGCCCATGTGGCCCTTGAGGAACACTATGGCCAGGGGAGAAAGTTTCCAATCGTTCAGACAGCCGGGCTTGGCGCCGTGCTCCAGCAGCAGTTTGACGCAGTGGTACCAGCCGTAGGCGGCCGCATAGTGCAGCAGAGTGTTGCCGGAGCTGTCGCGACGGTTGGGATTGGCGCCGCGGGATAGCAGGTAGGCGGCCACCTGACAGGGGGCAAGTCACCGATACTGTAGACTAAAGCTGCGGTTAGCTGCTTTCCCTTAATGGTCCCCTGATTCCCTCACTCAATATCCCCTGATTCCCTCACTCAATATCCCCTGATTCCCTCACTCAATATCCCCTGATTCCCTCACTCAATATCCCCTGATTCCCTCACTCTATGTCCCCTGATTCCCTCACTCAATATCCCCTGATTCCCTCATTCAATATCCCCTGATTCCCTCACTCAATATCCCCTGATTCCCTCACTCAATATCCCCTGATTCCCTCACTCAATATCCCCTGATTCCCTCACTACATGTCCCCTGATTCCCTCACTCCATATCCCCTGACTCCCTCACTCAGTGTCCCCTGATTCCCACTATATCCCTCACTTCCCATTAATAAATCTTTAATTCCATCAGCTCCCACCAAACAAATATCCACAATACACTCGTACTTCCCCACTGGACAAACCTGAGTATGCCCATTTATCACGGCATGAGTGATTGGGGTCCTACGAAGCCGATCCTGACACTCGGTATCGGCGCCTAGCTGCTCAACCAGAATCCGAACGCAGTCGAGATGGCCCGCCTCGCTGGCCAAGTGCAGAGCTGTCATCTTGTTCCGGCTGGCCGAAGTGGCCAGATCTACTGAGAGGCCTGACAAATCATTGCATGGACAGCGGCTATTAATGAATTTATCAAAATCGGCCTTGTTATGGCTCATGATCTTTTATCTGTCTCTATGGCTTTCTCCATGTCCGTCTGCCTGTCTGTCTGTCAGTCAGTTTTCGAGGCATGTGTGTTTAAGTGGATGACATAGATACCTGACGTGGACAAACCCACAACTTTTTTGCTCGAGAGGGAAACAAAGACCACTCAACTAGATGTACATGTTTGTTTCTAGGACACCGAATGTGGCCAGGTATACTCGCGCTATGGGATCTGAATTTCTTGGCTCAATTTATTAAAAATATTGGCGCAGTTGCGCAGTTGGCTCAGCAACTGCAAAGAATCTTGTCGAAGTTCTAGAATCCGTCCTAAAAAGGCCTTTCATTTTGAAAGTCTGAATGGACGTTCCTACTGTGCCTAAGTCGAAGTGGTAACCTGGCAATCAAATGGCAACGGTTGTAGATTCGGATACCTGCATGTACTCGCAATTAGCAGATCATTTCAGAGTGCCCACACTTTCACCAAATGGAAACTGAACCATTTTTTGAGTAACATTTTGTTGAACAACAACCTTTGTTGAGTATTATACCCTAACAAAAATTATGAAGCTCGGAAAGCCGCTCGGCCGCAAAAGCCCGGCTCTTAGTGCTGATATGTTTTGTTTTACAATGTACAAGCAAAAATAACAGCACAAGCAGGTTACAAGTTTCAGCAATAAACTAAATTAAAATAACAGTTCATTTATCCGATAGTCCATCCATGCTCACATGTGCAGTGGTACCAGCCGTAGGCGGCCGTGGGTGGTGGTGCATGGCCATTCTTAGTTGGTGGAGCGATTTCTCTGGTTAATTCCGATAACGAACGAGACTCTAGCTAAATAGTACGCCGATACCTTTTAGTCGGTGCTGACTTCTTAGAGGGACAATGAGCCCTGAGCCCCGACACAACAACCTTCTAAAAGACTGTCCTGCCAGGAGGAAGAACTTCCTGACGATCTCAAAGTGCAAGATGTTCCCATAAAAATTTTGTGTGGCGCGTTGGCAAGGGCGCCTTGAGGCGCGTCCTGTGACGCTGCTACTATGCTACTATTTTCAGAGCACTATGTTCAGTGGCGGCGCAGGGGGGTGCGGGGGGCTGTAGCCCCCGGGTGACCACCCCTCACCACCTTCAGGGGGTGACCAACTGGCCCACCAAACACCACCGCCAGAGGGTGACCACCCTGCCGGTCACCGACCCGCCGACCGTTACCTCTTACACCCACCCTCACCACTGTCCTGTCCACCCTCCAAAGGGCTGCAGGCCCGCCGGGGCACGGGCAGGAGCATGGTGTGACGATGTCAATTAATTCAATTTTCTTATTAATGGCAATACAACCTTTAAATTAGCTTTTTATTTAATTTATTTAATGGTTGCCTTATATAGTTTATTCTTACGGTCTTTATTTGTAATGTTTTCTTTTAATTACGGAACTACGAAGGACGGACTAGCTCGTACGGACTACGGACTCGACTGGAGAACATCCTGGATGTACTCGACGCCATGGGAAAAGACCAAACATTCTCTGTGGACACAAGGTCAGAAGCAATGTCTCTATCCACGGCTATCTGCTCCTTCTCATTTTTTGCCCATCATTCTTTCTCATTCTTTGCCCAGGAGATCAACGTCGTTCAAAAGGCTTTTCAGCAAAGAGGATTGGGTGTTGACTCAACAAAGGTTCGTGTTGTTGGTCTTGAGCGTTTCTTGAATGAGTCACATGACAGGTGTCTCATGCCGTCAATGAGGCAGTCCATGAGGCGGAGTCCCTCTGCGAGAAGTTGGGGGTCACAACGGAGAAACGAGTGGCACGACGAAAGAGAAGGCCTTGAGAGAATGCCAAGGACGCAGGCTTGACCCCAAAGGAAGAAATTCGAAGGCAGCTACTATCATCCCATGACAGGTTGTGTCAGGGGCTTTCTTCCCGATTTGATGACATCAAATCAACGTGCGATATTTTGTCTCATCGACATCCTCTTCACGAATAATAACATAAAAAATGAGGTGAAAATTCGTAGAGGCCTTCCCCACAGATGCCTCGACAGACATCGAAGTCGAAGTTCATCGGCTCCGAAGACTAGTGCCAGATGAGATCAATGAGAGGTCCACCGCAGAGAAAGTGCTACAATGGGCGATCAGGATGGAGCTACAGGATGTCCTGCCTAATCTTATCGTGCTGCTGCGTTTGTTTTTAACGTCGGCTGTGTCCGTTGCATCCTGTGAAAGAAGCTTTTCAAAGTTTAAGCTCTTCAAGAGTTACCTACGGTCAACGATGTCTCAAGCTCTCTTGAGACATGAGCAGCCTGCTCAAGCTCTCTTGAGACATCGAGACATGGAGTGATGGCCTCTCCATCCTTTCGATTGAACAGACGGAGGCCACAACTCTGGATTTCAGCACGATCATCAGTAAATTTGCCAAGAAGAAGATGATTGCGGCCACATTGCGTTGCAAGAAATAGCTGATGCAGACATAATTAAGGACGAGCAGCTAATTGTAAATAAATAATGCATGATTTTTTAGGTCCAAGACATCAGTGCACGAGAAAACCATGCACTACAAAGTTATAGCGGCAATCCTTAACGGCCACTTATTTGAAATCTTCCTTCACCGTCATGCAAAATAAGTGTTTCGGTAAATGTTTATAGCTCTCTTCATGCCGTCAATTTCAGTTCCCTAGCGGACATCACGAGTTATTGATATTGTTGTTAGATGTGATCGTCTGATACTGACTGTTGAACACTACTGGTATGAAGGCTATACTGCAGAAAAAACTGGTCAAAAAGTTGTAAAAACGAAAATGAGAGAACTTGCTCGCTTATTAGGATTCAGCCAAAAAATTGGTGATTGGTGGCCCTTTGAACTGCTAGGGGCACTGATTCTAGCGCGCCTTATGCAGCTTGTGTCACAGCTGTGTCACGTTTTGTCTGAACGGACAATTTGACAGCGCTATGTTGGATCACCAAAAATGAAAAAATTCGCAGTGTTTGTCCAAAATCGTGTTCGGGAGATTAGACACCTGACGTCCGGACTTCTTGACGACTGGAAAATTTTCATCACATTCGACAGTTGATCTCCGAGAGCCAGAGTTTGACGACTCTGAAGCCGGCTCCGACCACGTGGTTCTTGCCTGGTCAAGCGACACTGCTCCCTTAGACGACTAGAGTCATCCAGACTTATCAGTTTCAGATCTGCCGCACATAATCGATGTTGCACGCTTCTCCACCTTCAAAAAATCGCTCAGAGTGACCTCCTGGGTTCGCCGTTTTATCCTGAATCTTCAAGCCTCTTTTAAGGCTTTCTCCAATTCAGAAATGTACTGTGATCACAGCCGCAGAGCTAAGTGAAAGGGAGCTGCTCTGGCAACCACAACCGCGAACCTAAGGCAGAAGAGGAAATTCAGGTACTGAAGATAAAGAAGCGTCTGAATGAGGCTGCCATTCAGCAGCCCTCAAAGCGCCTGCGAACAATATTTGACGACGTTTCTGGACAGGAAGCAGCAGTAAATGCCGTTTAATTTCCACAGGTTTAAATCCGCATGTGGCGCGCAAGATGTGGCGTTTAGCCAAGAATACCAAATTCTATTGAACAAGCCATTCAAATGTTTGCAACGAAACTGTGAGGAGTGTACTTTCACCTGATCTGTTTATGGATCCGCTGAGCACGTTGATTTCATTTAAAATAATGTACTTTTCATTACTGTGCACGTGTCCGTTGAGCCCGTTGTATACATTTAATTTATCATTCATCGCAGGCACGTTTTCAGTGTACATCATGACTAAAATATAAATGTGAGTTTGCCTCAGATCTCTCTCAAGCTTCTGCTTAGCATAAACTACGATTGCTATACGACCCAATTCTTTACAGAAACTAAGTATTCAGCACTGTCGATTGGACTCTAAGAAATTGCACCAAGGCAGCTTGCAAGCCAATGAACAGACGGCAGTATTCTTTGCGCACTCCGACCTGCTAAAAGCATTGGAAAAAGCTGACCAGGTCTTTCTAGTCGGTGTCTCAAAGAATGGCTACTTTTTGCCTTTTTTTCTCCATTGCTAAGGGGGAAGACAAAGGCTTTGAATCGAATAACGTGGACAAAGTTTTCCAATGCCATACTAGCCAAGCTGAAGAAGCTTGGCCTCTGGCTAGACCTTCGTCATAGGGCCCAGATTCGCTCCTACTCGCGGCGTCTGATTTGCCTGCCTCTGCTTCCAGCAAAGGAGTATCGCTCTTATCTTAATCGCAGCTGTCAGAGCCCAATCTGCAGCAGCTGCGCACAGTGCACGCGTACATCCGAACGCTCTGCTGGAGAAAGTGGGAGTGGCCATCATCTCCGTGCATGGTAGTGACGAGAGGACAAACAATAAGCAGGAGTCATATCACAATCGATGGAAGGTATTTATTGGAAATGCGCGCTCTAACATGTGGGATTTTGCAGTGGCTCTGAACGCCTCGAGCACTCGCAGTGTGCACTCGATGTATAATACCGATTTGGCAAGGCTACTGCGTGGGAAGCAGATTCGACGGCTGCAGAAAGCCTGAACAAACAGCAGGAACAATATGATCTGCCAGCATTACGACAATCTGCGCAATGGTGAGATCACTTCCCTTGAGGCACTGCGAGGACTTGCACAGACAGCGAGTGAGCTTCTGCTTGCTGGCGTTCACCAAAATTATGCTCCTGGCCAGCCTGCTCTTCACCAGCCAGGTGTCAATGGAGACGGCCACCCTGATGGAGGCGGCCGTCACCCGGGTCCCGGCGGTGGTAGGCACCCTGCTATCAGGATCAAACGCCCTGTCTGCCTGTGTATTGGATTTAAAGATTTCAATACTTTATGTACGTACGCTGAATCACTCTAATTCAATTGTTAAAAAAATTCTCTTTGCTTATTGTGCGTGCGATAATGTAAGTTTAAGATTAAAGTCATACCTACTCCCCACTTTTACGCAGTCGCTGTCTAAGTAAATTTAAATAGATAGTATTGATCCAGCCTCAGGTTGAACTGAGCGCTTTTTTTATTCGTGCCAAAATTTGCACCCTCAAAATTATTCAATTTCTAAAACATGGCGCCCGAAAAAAAATATCAGTAAGCAAGACAGTCAGCGCGTAAAAGTTCAAGTGATTTAGCAATTTCTAACAGCCAACATGGACTCCAAGAAACGTGGAGTTTTGAGAGCGATGGTCACTAAATTGGCCCAGAAAGCCCAAGACCTGCTCAGTGCGGATGCTGCTGAATAGGAAATTGAAAGCTTTTTGGAAGCACTGCGCGTTAAAAAGCAACAACTACAAGCGGCGGATGAGGAGCTATCGGTGGATATTGACGAAAATTCACTGCAAGAAGTAGAAAAAACAATGGAGTACGATGGAAACAATGGAAATTCTTCTTGTAACCACAGTAGCGCTACGAAAGTCGTGACTGGAATTCCCAAACTAAAGCTCCAGCCAGTAAAATTCATGAGGGGGACATATTTTTAGATTTCACTATCCAATGGGGGGTTAACTGGAATAGAGAACTCCAGGCAACGGCCAAAGCCACGAGCGGCGCTAGCCGCGAGTGGATATCTGGCCGTTGCCTGGAGTTCTCTATTCCAGTTAACTTCATTGCATGAAATATCTATGGCACGAATCGAAGTGGTCCAGAAGGAGGAGGCACAAACGTCTATGGCACGAAAGCCAAAAGGCGTGGAGAGTTCATGGCAATGACAATCCTATTGATTGAATGGAGGGTTTAAATGTCTATGGCAAAACTCTCAGTGGGGGTGAAGGGGTTTGTGTGTGGGATTCCCAGGCAGTAAGTAGTCATTCCAAACCTGCTGATTCAAGAGTATTCTGTCCATCATGAGCGACCCGATAATACATTATATTAATTGGGGTAACCTCCCGTGTGAGGACCTCGGCAACATCACGCAGGATGAACTGAACTTCATCTCGGAATCCTCTGCCGTTGATCGGCACGACGAAGATTTCGATGCGTTCCTGAAGTATATCCAAAATGGTCCAGCTGATACTGGGCTGCCAATGATCGATGGAGATGAAAAGATAGACGTTTCCGAGATGGACAGAATCGAGATCGAGAGTCTGCCTGAGGACACTCGGAAGCAGATGTACCAGCATGGCCAACGTTTTCGAGAGTTCCTGGAAAGGGAGAATCTGCGCAACATTCCGGATGTCAACAATCCTACATTGAACCAATATCTTCGGTACTTCTACTACAAGCTGAAGAAACAGGATGGCTCGTTCTACTCGCCGGCCTCTCTCATCTGTATCCGGGCTGGAATTCAGCGTTTCCTACGCATGGTTCTGAAGCTGCCTGTTGATATAATCGGTGGTGAGGAATTCAAGTCCTGCAACGAGATGCTGCGTGTCAAGGTTCGTGATTTCCATCGAGATGGTGGCTGCACCAGGCAGTATGAACCAATTGAAGAAGGCGACATGCAGAAATTGCGGTGCTACTTTGAAGGGACTACGGCTGAAATCGAGCAGGCTAAATTTCTGTTCTATGTTCTTTACTCCTTTGGAGAGCGTGGCCAGGAGCATCTGAAGTTCCTGAGACGGAGGGACTCGCTTGAATTGCACACGGATTCTGACGGCAAGGAGTACTACTGTCTTCCTGCTCTGCCAACGAAGAACAAGTCAGCCGATCCTGTGAAGGCGAAGGCTAGACCGGACAACAAACAAGCTCGGATCTACGACACGGCCAAAGTGAGGAGATATCTACAACTGCTACCTCCAACAACCAAGGACAACCATCTGTTCCCGCGTCCACTATCCAACACGGATTCCAATGGACAGCCTATGTTCTCAACAAAGCAGAATCGCGGGGAGAACTACTTTCTGCGTTTCATGCGAAACCTGAGCGAGAAGGCCGGTTTGTCCAAGATGTACACGAATCATTGCATCCGGTAAGCCTTTTTCTTCATATTGCTTTAAACCAGTTGCATATTTTCTATGCAATACTTTACTTCTGTTGTAGAGTGAGCAGGATTGCCGATCTAGAGGCCGCTGGGTACAACCTGGCTGACATCATGTCGATAACCGGTCAGGTTTCTGAGAGGACAACTCGCCGTTACCTGTCCAAGCGTCGTGATCGCTCGCTGCAGTCTACGAGTGAGGCTGTTTCTATGGCACTTGATTTGAATGGTTCTTCACAAGCTGTTGCGACTCCATTGCGTGAGAGTTCACCGGTGCCAGTACCTGTGTCGTCTTCCGTGCAGATCAACGGCATCAGTCTTGACAATCCGTCGGTCAGGTACAGTTTCCACAACTGTTCATTCAATGGTTGCAAATTTGAGTAATGGACTCAACCGTCGTATTTTCTGAACTTTCTCCTGCTGTCGTGATGAGAACATGACCATAGGTTAGACTTGCACTCAATTGACTAAGCAGTGTTATTGTTGTAACATTTTTGTTGGATTTCAATAAATATAAGAATTTCATGCTTCGTGTTACTTGTTTGACAACTTGTCCAGTCTTGTTATTTTACCTCCAGAAAATGGCCGGTCATTGTCCGGAGGTCATTGCCATGAACAAATATTTCGGGCAATAGAATTTATAAGGGGGGAATATCCCAAATCTGACGACAGCTTTGGCCACAGACGCAGTTTTAGACGAGCAATCCTTTCTTTTCCTTCATCCATGGCCTTAAGTGACTGGTAAAAAAATCTTAAACTAGCCCATGGCTCTAATTCCTTGGAAATACGTCTGCTCGACTTAACTTTGACTTCTTAGCTGACTTAAGGATCCTAAGGTTTAAATAAAATAGAAGTACCTTAGAAATTGAGCTAGTACAGTCGAAGTCAATGCTTTCACGAGCAAATGCTTCCGCAGTCAAATTGTGAATTAGTGGCGGAAATTGGGTATACGGGAATGTATCCGCCCAGATTTACAAAAATTTTTTTGCAGCTTTTGTTGAACAAAAAACGACAAAGTAATAAGGCTGAACCCGGAGTTTACCCCCACATCAAAAAGTTGTGTACGCCACTGTTGTAAAGACAAATTACAGAAATAACGGGTAGAAAATAATTGCAACACTCCAACCAGTACAAAGATTCGACTTTTCTATGCCACGAGAGAGCAATAAGGCTGCTTTTTTAATTTCCAAGTAATTAAATTTCGGGACAGTGAAAGCCTTCCTTTTCAACGCAGTTTCAAATTTTGCTAAGTCTGTCTTTGTCTGTCTGTCTGTCTGTCTCTGTCTGTGTGTCTGTGTCTGTCTGTCTGTGTGTCTGTGTCTGTCTGTCTGTCTGTGTGTCTGTGTCTGTCTGTCTGTCTGTGTGTCTGTGTCTGTCTGTCTGTCTGTCTGTCTGTCTGTCTGTCTGTCTGTCTGTCTGTCTGTCTCTGTCTGTGTGTCTGTGTCTGTCTGTCTGTGTGTCTGTGTCTGTCTGTCTGTCTGTGTGTCTGTGTCTGTCTGTCTGTCTGTGTGTCTGTGTCTGTCTGCCTGTCTGTCTGTCTGTCTGTCTGTGTGTCTGTGTCTGTCTGTCTGTCTGTGTGTCTGTGTCTGTCTGTCTGTCTGTCTGTGTGTCTGTCTGTCTGTCTGTCTCTGTCTGTGTGTCTGTCTGTCTGTCTCTGTCTGTGTGTCTGTGTCTGTCTGTCTGTCTGTGTGTCTGTCTGTCTGTCTGTGTCTGTCTGTATGTCTGTGTGTGTGTCTGTGTCTGTCTGTCTGTCTGTCTGTCTGTCTGTCTGTCTCTGTCTGTGTGTCTGTGTCTGTCTGTCTGTGTGTCTGTGTCTGTCTGTCTGTCTGTGTGTCTGTGTCTGTCTGTCTGTCTGTGTGTCTGTGTCTGTCTGTCTGTCTGTCTGTCTGTCTGTCTGTGTGTCTGTGTCTGTCTGTCTGTCTGTGTGTCTGTGTCTGTCTGTCTGTCTGTGTGTCTGTCTGTCTGTCTGTCTCTGTCTGTGTGTCTGTCTGTCTGTCTCTGTGTGTGTGTCTGTGTCTGTCTGTCTGTCTGTGTGTCTGTGTCTGTCTGTCTGTCTGTGTGTCTGTGTCTGTCTGTATGTCTGTGTGTGTGTCTGTCTGTCTGTCTGTCTGTCTGTCTGTCTGTCTGTCTGTCTGTCTGTCTCTGTCTGTGTGTCTGTGTCTGTCTACAGTTAAGACAGACATCAATTGAGCGCATCCAATAGCCCAGATTATTGCTCGCACGATCAGTTCCAATGCCTCCAACAACGCTCTCAAACTCACCAATGCTGTCCTTGAACTCAGCCAGCACGCGCAGCACGGCAGCGTGCCCGCCTGTAGCGGCCAAATGCAGGGGCGAATGCGACTGCTTATCCGGCCTATTGACGCCGGCCAGGCCCCAGCGCTGCTCGGACAGCTGCGCGCTGTCCTCAATGCCGTCGGCTTCGTCCTCTTCGGCAGCAGCTGCGGCTGCGGGAGTAGCGGCCGAATCGTCTGCCAGCATAGCAGAAGACGCTGTCGGGTCCAAAGCAGAATCGTCTTGATCATCGCCAACAGTAGCGGCAGTTTTACGCTGCTGAGCAGCAACTAACAATTCGGCCTCGCGTTTGCGCCGCTGCTTCAACGCTTCGCCTAGCAATAGTCGGACAGAATCGGCCCGGCCGCATTTAGCAGCCACGTGCAGCGCTAGAACGCCGTCGCGTGTTACTTCATAAAGAGAAACGCCGCGATCTAACAGCAAGGATAAGCAGCCGGGATCGCTATTGGCGGCCGCGTAGTGGATCAGCTTCCAGCCGTGCTCGTCGGCCACGGTAAAGTCGGGGAATATGTTCAACAGGCTGTCTAGGATAGCTCGGTTCGGATTGATGGCGGCGCAGTGCAGGGGCGTCACCTTAAGGAGAAATGCGAGGTTTGCATGCAACATACTACTGTTCAGTGAGTAGCAATCAAAAAATATGAGAATCTGCTAAGGGCGAAGACAGTGCCTACCTTCTTGTTGGTGAAGGCGCTCTTAGAGATGGAGATCGCCCGAAACTTGCCCAGCTCCTCCGGCTTGTTGGCGCGCAGCGCCTTGCCGTGCAACGAGCCGAAGCCGCCATTCTGCAGCGGCTGTTTGAGCATTTCGTCTACCAGACCGCTGGCTAAAGCTCGGTTGCCACGGCGCAGTATGAGGTAGACTTTGTCGAATAGGATGTTGTACTTTAGCTGCCAATTGTTTTATAGATTAGACATTAGATTGTTCAATTAGTTCTGTTTTTGTGTCCCTCAGTCTCTGTATAGCTGACTTAATATTCGTTTGTGTAGAAGGCCAACCACCGTCCGTCCGTAACTCACTGAAGATTGATATTTCTGCCCGTCTGCCCATCTGCCTGCCTGCTGCCTCCCTTCGACTGTCTGAACGTTAGTTCCTCTGTCTGCGTCTGTCTGTCTATCTGTGTTTGTCTGTCTGTGTGTGTGTCTGTCTGTCTGTCTGTTTGTCTGTTTATCTGTGTGTGTGTGTGTGTGTGTCTGTCTGTCTGTCTGTCTGTCTATCTGACTGTTTGTCTGTCTGTCTGTCTGTCTGTCTATCTGACTGTCTGTCTGTCATATCTCCTCCACACTCGCAACACTTAGCTCCAGCGCTCTCTTAAACATCAACAATCAGATTTCAAATGCGCGCTCACGTTGCTCTGAACTCCAGCCAGATTAAACAACGTCTCTACGGTTGCCATAGTGATAGTAGGCGAATTAATAGCCATATTGATAGCGGGACGCCAAGCGTTAGCCGGATTGCACAGAGGCCCGGCGGCCCAGCCCCAGCCCCAGTTGGAGTCCTTAGTCAGGGCGTTGTTGCCTTCGCGCGAGCCGCGGCTAACATTGATGCGCCGGATTCTGGCCAGGCCAAGCGAGTGAGGATTATAGACGCCGGTCTCCAAGCTGATATCGCAGGTGCGCAAACTATCGAATATGTTAGTCCGCTTTGTCAGCGTTTTGTTCGCTTCCTCAAATATAAGGCGCAACATATCGGTATTGTTGGCCTCTAGAGCGGCCGAGAGCGCGTTCTGGCGTAGTGCAACTGAGCGTTGGATAAAAACCTGAATGAAATTCAAGTCATTCTCGTTTGTTCTACTTATAGTAAAGCTAAGAATAGAAAATTACCACAAAAATGTGGAACAAGTAGCTCACAGCTGGCGCTTTGTCCGGCTGAGCGAACAGTTCACTGAGCATAGTAGGATTGTTGGTGAGCACAGCCGTTATGTACATTTTGCTGTAGCTTAGCGGCGATACAAACGGAACCTCGTTGCTGCAATTCAGTTTTATTAACTTGGCATTAAGATAGGATTCTTGCGTAATCATATTCCGATTGTCACTTCCCCCTATCCTTTCAATCAGCTTGGCGCCACTTACCCCTCTCCTGTCAATCAGCTTGGCGCCACTTCCCCCTATCCTGTCAATCAGCATGTTGCTACTTCCCCCCTATCCTGTCAATCAGCATGTTGCTACTTCCCCCCTATCCTGTCAATCAGCATGTTGCCACTTCCCACCTATCCTGTCAATCAGCATGTTGGCTTCCCCCTATTCTGTCAATCAGCATGTTGGCTTCTCCCTATCCTGTCAATCAGCATGTTGCCACTTCCCCCTTATCCTGTCAATCAGCATGTTGGCTTCCCCCTATCCTGTCAATCAGCATGTTGCCACTTCCCCCTATCCTGTCAATCAGCATGTTGGCTTCCCCCTATTCTGTCAATCAGCATGTTGGCTTCCCCCTATCCTGTCAATCAGCATGTTGGATTCCCCCTATCCTGTCAATCAGCATGTTGGATTCCCCCTATCCTGTCGATCAGCATGTTAGCTTCTCCCTATCCTGTCGACCAGCATGTTAGGTTCCCTCTATTGTCAATTCAATCAATGAGGCGCAACCTTTTATAGTTTATGGCAAAGTTTACTCACAGACTGACGGCGGCAAAGAACGGGTCCTTGTCCATTACAACAACTGACATTCGCGGCTGCAGCGTCCACTTCCCCATTCGTTCTTCCCGTTCCTCTCGCTTTTTCTGCCGCTCCGCTTCTCGTTCCTGCTTCTTCTCTTCGCGCTCCAATTTTTTTTCTTCACGTTGAATTTTCTTAGCCTCGCGCTGCTGCTTCTCCAGTTCGCGCTGGCTGGCCGTTTTCTTTAGCGATGCCGCCGGCGTTTTACGCTTCGGCGACGAACCGGCAGCCGTCACTGCCGCGGCGTTGGCGTCACCTCCGTCCGGCTTCGACGGGCTCGAAACGGCAGTGGCGGCGGTGTCGGCGGCGGCACCGCTACTTGCCGGACGCTTTTTGCCAGCCGACTTTGCAGGCGTCTTCTTCGCCTTGGGCGGCTCCGTTGGACTGTCGACAATGTCAGTATCGTTGCCGTCATCCTGACTGTCGGACGCTCTGCCCAGCTGCACGGCGTCATCTTCGTCCTCTTCGTCGCTGTGAAACTCGAACGGATCTTCGCCAGCTTGGCAGCGCTTGACGTTTTCCAATACGAAGGATTTCGTCTTGGCCGCCAGGCGGAATTTGTTTTTGCTCAACTTGCGCAGCTGCGTTTTTTTAATGTTTAGTTGGGACTGAATTACAATTAACAAAGTTATTTACGCTACATATCGGTAAATGCCCAATTTCTCTCACCTTAATACGCGTTATAATCGCCCTGGCATTGACGGAATCGCGGAATTCCCATTCGTAATTGATGCCGTCCTTGGTTTTCAACCAGAATACGCCAACGTCCTGGTCGTTGGATAGCAACGGCTCCTCTAATAGGCCAACGAAAAAGTCCTCTTCGACTGCAAGTTAAAGTTTGATCATTTGTTTATTTTTAGCACACTGAAAATTGTTAAGACCCAACTAAACAATGCGCCAAGCCCCTAAGGGTTAACAGTGAGTTAAAGCACCGGAAGGTGAGGGGTTGGCAACGAGCTGAAGCACCGGAAAGGTGAGGGGTTGGCAACGAGCTGAAGCACCGGAGGGTGAGGGGTTGGCAACGAGCTGAAGCACCGGAAGGTGAGGGGTTGGCAACGAGCTGAAGCACCGGAGGGTGAGGGGTTGGCAACGAGCTGAAGCACCGGAAGGTGAGGGGTTGGCAACGAGCTGAAGCACCGGAAAGGTGAGGGGTTGGCAACGAGCTGAAGCACCGGAAGGTGAGGGGTTGGCAACGAGCTGAAGCACCGGAGGGTGAGGGGTTGGCAACGAGCTGAAGCACCGGAAAGGTGAGGGGTTGGCAACGAGCTGAAGCACCGGAAGGTGAGGGGTTGGCAACGAGCTGAAGCACCGGAGGGTGAGGGGTTGGCAACGAGCTGAAGCACCGGAAAGGTGAGGGGTTGGCAACGAGCTGAAGCACCGGAAGGTGAGGGGTTGGCAACGAGCTGAAGCACCGGAGGGTGAGGGGTTGGCAACGAGCTGAAGCACCGGAAAGGTGAGGGGTTGGCAACGAGCTGAAGCACCGGAAGGGTGAGGGGTTGGCAACGAGCTGAAGCACCGGAAGGGTGAGGGGTTGGCAACGAGCTGAAGCACCGGAAAGGTGAGGGGTTGGCAACGAGCTGAAGCACCGGAGGGTGAGGGGTTGGCAACGAGCTGAAGCACCGGAAGGGTGAGGGGTTGGCAACGAGCTGAAGCACCGGAAGGTGAGGGGTTGGCAACGAGCTGAAGCACCGGAAGGGTGAGGGGTTGGCAACGAGCTGAAGCACCGGAAGGGTGAGGGGTTGGCAACGAGCTGAAGCACCGGAAGGTGAGGGGTTGGCAACGAGCTGAAGCACCGGAAGGTGAGGGGTTGGCAACGAGCTGAAGCACCGGAGGGTGAGGGGTTGGCAACGAGCTGAAGCACCGGAAAGGTGAGGGGTTGGCAACGAGCTGAAGCACCGGAAGGTGAGGGGTTGGCAACGAGCTGAAGCACCGGAGGGTGAGGGGTTGGCAACGAGCTGAAGCACCGGAAAGGTGAGGGGTTGGCAACGAGCTGAAGCACCGGAAGGTGAGGGGTTGGCAACGAGCTGAAGCACCGGAGGGTGAGGGGTTGGCAACGAGCTGAAGCACCGGAAAGGTGAGGGGTTGGCAACGAGCTGAAGCACCGGAAGGGTGAGGGGTTGGCAACGAGCTGAAGCACCGGAAGGGTGAGGGGTTGGCAACGAGCTGAAGCACCGGAAGGGTGAGGGGTTGGCAACGAGCTGAAGCACCGGAGGGTGAGGGGTTGGCAACGAGCTGAAGCTCCGGAAGGGTGAGGGGTTGGCAACGAGCTGAAGCACCGGAAGGGTGAGGGGTTGGCAACGAGCTGAAGCACCGGAAGGGTGAGGGGTTGGCAACGAGCTGAAGCACCGGAAGGGTGAGGGGTTGGCAACGAGCTGAAGCACCGGAAGGTGAGGGGTTGGCAACGAGCTGAAGCACCGGAGGGTGAGGGGTTGGCAACGAGCTGAAGCACCGGAAAGGTGAGGGGTTGGCAACGAGCTGAAGCACCGGAAGGTGAGGGGTTGGCAACGAGCTGAAGCACCGGAGGGTGAGGGGTTGGCAACGAGCTGAAGCACCGGAAAGGTGAGGGGTTGGCAACGAGCTGAAGCACCGGAAGGGTGAGGGGTTGGCAACGAGCTGAAGCACCGGAAGGGTGAGGGGTTGGCAACGAGCTGAAGCACCGGAAGGGTGAGGGGTTGGCAACGAGCTGAAGCACCGGAGGGTGAGGGGTTGGCAACGAGCTGAAGCTCCGGAAGGGTGAGGGGTTGGCAACGAGCTGAAGCACCGGAAGGGTGAGGGGTTGGCAACGAGCTGAAGCACCGGAAGGGTGAGGGGTTGGCAACGAGCTGAAGCACCGGAAGGGTGAGGGGTTGGCAACGAGCTGAATCTTAGAAGGGCGAGGAATACTCCAGTTCATCACGACCTTCAATGCAGCCATCTTACCGCCATCGGACTTGACAGCAACGAAATCGCCTTTGCTGTAGATGGCCGGCTTAGCAGCAGCTGAGCTTGCCGAGCCGGCGGGGCCAGCCTGGCTAGGCCGCTTCTTTTTCACTGGCGCTGTCTCTTCAATGGCGTCGTCATAGCCAAATCGTTTTAGCGGCGTTTTGTTCCGCTTGTACATTGCTTCTGCTTTTGTATGGGGTTTTCTAATTGCTTTTCTGTCACTTTGTCTTAAAATTGATTCTGAAAGTGTTATTTTTACGAAGTATGTAATTAATAAGCAATGAAGGTGAGTACAATTTAAAATACAAATAAAAATAGTAGGTTACTATTCAGAGTTTAGACATAAAAACCCAATATTTAGTGTATATATCTCCATCATGCACCTACTATAACAAGCAGTTTTTTGTGCCAAAATTATATATAGGCCCAATGAGTTTTGAACTTTTAAAAATAAATTTGGCTAATTATTAGAAATTGCATTAATTCAATTTATTTTGAAAACATCTTACTTAGGTCTAAAAAATAAAATAGTATCAATGTTTTTATAAAAGTAGCTCATTAAACACAAAAGTTTTTATGGATTTTTAAGGTTAAAAATGTTAAACAGAAATAAATTGGCAATTGGCAAGATAGCAATATCTAGCCAGATTTTACTATATTGCTAGATTTTGGCAATGGCATAGAATTCTAATAGTTATGTCTCAAATAATACATTGGTTAAACCATGCATACTGTAGAACTATACCTTGCAATCATAGTCAGAAAAGTAGCAAGAAAAAGAAAAGATAGGAGAACTAGGAAAAGAATATATAAAATAAGTAATGCATGCAATATACCAGATCCAAGAGCAGAAATATAAAATACACTATAGAATCCCTAAAAAGTAATGTACCAAAGAACTTTAGAATATATTTTCAATATATTTTTAGTTTATTTTAAAATAATTAATCCCTTGAAACTTTCATAAAAATAGTTTAATTGATATCCATTGTCCTTATTGTAGCCAAGGATTATTTTCATAGATAAAATAATGTCTAGCATAGTTACAGAATTTTCTAGTGCACAAATGCATTAAAACCATAATATGTAGTACAGATGATATGGTCCATATCATCTATACTCCAGGTAAATGGCAGGAGAACTATCATTTTTGTTTATATAGGCCTACAAAAATGCCTTATTTTTTTAAAGTTAGCATTACAATATTTTGCTAATGCAAGTGACCTAGGAAAAGGTATGCTTGATAGGGGTATCCAGTATGCTTGAACTCTTGGCTGCAATAGGGTATATTTAGTAATTTTTATAATATATGACTAATTATTGTATCATTTTTAACCATGTTCATATCTATGTATTAGTTAATAATATTGTCTTAGCAATAGTTTTATCTCATACTAAAAACATAAGTCAGTGACATTATTTAAAATAAATAGTAGAAATTTAGGAAAACAATTTTTTTTAATTTAGGATACATACTCTATAAAATTTATAATTTTTAGTACACTTGTTTTTTATAAATTGGTACAACATAGTTATTTACTATGTTTATTATGTTGTACAACCAATATTAATAATGGACAAGTTAAATAGTTTAGGATAAAAATAAAAATAATGGCTGTTTAATTTAATTTAAAATAGCCATCCAATGCTATAATGCTTTGTCAATGGCAACTATTCATTGAAAAATATTCAATTATTAAAATTTGGTTATAAATTTGATTGCATAGACAATATAATAATAATGCTATAGGCCAAAACATACTGCTTTAAATGAAAATTTAGCAATCTATTCTCTTTCGAAATTAGTAGTAAAATATGAATTTCAGAATCCAAATTAAAAAGATTAAAAGTTTGCTATAGTAGGCCTATATAGTATGTGGATAATAATTGTTTTAAAATTGCTTGATTTATATAAGTTGTTCGGACTCGAGGCATGTTTTGAATTTTTCCATGTTGATTTAGCGCTAAATCCCACGAACTCTAAAACTGATTCAAACAACCTTTAGACTGATAATCTAAAATTCTGATAATTCTAATCTAAAGTGCTCAAATTCTTAAAAAGAGCAGTTTTTAGCGGTCTGCTTGATGGCACGTGCAAATGGCTATACATTCAAATACAATTGAATATTGTGGCGATTCAACTTGCTTTCTTGAAACTAGATCACTTGCAAATATTAGCACCCCTGTATCGGATTATTCACCCAATTTCGTCTTAACAAATTTGTTTTCGGGTGCTTATCTTGTTGATAATAACAGGGATGCCACCTGAGGAGCATATATTGTATCGTACTTGTATATCCATCTCTCTCTCCCCCTCTCTAGCAAATTGCAAGTTAAGTGATTTTGTTAACAGATCCAGGGGCGTAGCCAAGGGGGGGGTCATGGGGGTCATGACCCCCCCCAGACGGCTGATGTAGACCAAATTTTTGAAGTTAGAAAATCAATTTTTTGTAATTTTAAAATTTAAAGCAAAATATGTTTGCAATTTATCATGTACGTAGATATGTTATTATATTTATAAATACAATCAAATCAGGCAAGGCCGCCAAAGCAATCAGTATATTTTACAAACATAACATTAACAGTCAATAGTTGACTCATTAGCTTGTCACTCAACAGACAACAGTTTCACTTTAGTCATCAATTGTCAGTCAGTGGACAATGCCGTTAAGTCGTAACTCGTAACTCGTAAATTTTGAAAATTCAAATTTCTAGCATGTTTTAAGGTAAATTCAAGCATGTTTCCATGTCATGCATGTTTAGGAATCATTGATCATTCTTAGCTGTCATGTCATGTAGACATGTACTTACCAAATAAAAATGCATTTTAGTTATAGAGAATCTTGATTTTGTTCTTGTAAGCTAGCTATATGAATTTTTTAGTGTTTGTAAAGCTAGATCTTAGATTTAGATGAACCTGCCTTTCTAAGCCTAAGCTTAGATTAGATAAAAATAAACCTACCTTAGTTATGAAAAGTTTAATTTTTGCATTATATGCATAGTATATATATAAAAATATAATACAATAATATTGTGATATATGATATATCAAAAAGTTTTCTAGAATATACCTTTTATTTTTAATTAATATAATATCCTAATGTAATATGTAAGCTTAGACTGCCTAGTTGAGCTCCATTTTAAGCTTTAAGGCTTTGAGCCATTACATTTAATGATTTAATATCATTTTGAATTTTTAATCTACTTAGTTTTTATTTATACACCTAACACACAGTAAATTCCAATTTTATGGCTGGTAAATATACACTTGATATGTTTAGGCTTTAAGCTTTTCAAATAGTCTACCTAGTTCCTAGTATTATATTTTAATTTGATCAATATAATATATATGATGATGGCTAAAAATTGGCTATTAATATTAGAAGATTAAGGTTGTTTGTCTTACGATCTTAATGATCCTTTAGGCAACTAATAATAATTATAACTATTATATTATTGCTATAATTAAACTAGATATTTGAAAAGTATCTATTAACTTATCAAGATAGTTAAATGAATGTAAATAAAGATTGCAGATCATTACATGTTATAAAATTAGACTAATTAGTTAATTCAAATTTCCATTATTCTATTTTAGCTGGATAGAATTTATAAATTGACTCTTGACTGATTTAGTAACTATATATCAAACACTTTAAGTTCATAAAACTGCATTAATATGTAATTTCAGGTTTTCAGCCAGGCCAAGGGCCAAGAGACCACCAGTCCACCACTAAATTTGGCAACTTACAATTTCAAGCAAATAAAGCAATCAAGCTGGCATCATCAGCAAAAAAGTTAAAACAAAGTAGCATTGCTACATTTTTTACCCATGGCCATGCTTCAGACCATGCTACAGATGTGCAAGATGCTCAGTCTCAGTGCCCTCAGTCTCAATCTCAGTCTCAGTCTCAACATCAAGAACAGCATCAGAGACAAGAACAGCCAGTTCCAGAAGACAACAGACAGACACAGTCAATTGAGACTCTAGATCTGGATCTGGACATTGCAGCTGCTCTGAATATGAGAGAGAATAATGCACTAACCTATGAACAGCGCCTAAGGTTTGTTCTTCATACTAGAAAAATAACAACTAATCTACCTTATTCAGAGCACCAAGTAAGAGGAAAAATTGTCCGCAAGCATTTGAATGCTTCTCATCTAACAGGTGACAAGAACCAATGGTTCTATTATTCTCCGAGCCTCAAAGGAGTTCTCTGCCTCGCTTGTGTACTGTTTGCACCTCCTGATGTTGGAACAAACAAAGCTGCTTCTGTGGGCACCCTGGTAGTGAAACCACTAACATCGTTTAAAAAAATTTATGGTCAAGATGGAGCCTACACCTGTCATCTTGCAACACAGTTTCACTGTGATGCCGTTACTTGCCTTCTTGAATTAAGAAGACAATCTACAACTGAGGCTCCAAGTGTAGGTATTTCTAAGCAACTACATACACAGGCATCAGTTGAAGTCGAGAACAACCGCTACATTTTTGAAGCAGTACTGCATGAAATAGAATTTCTTGGTCGAACCAATCAGGCCTTACGAGGGCACCATGAAGCAGCTGGCCGTCTGGAAGTACCTGAAGACAAAATGTCAATAGATTACCGTCAAGGAAATCTACGTGCCCTTCTACAAAAGCAATGTCTCAGTGATTCCAAACTGAAGCAGCTTATCACTAAAGCACCACTGAATGCAACGTTTTTATCCCCTCAAGTACAAAATCGCATTATTGACTGCATTGGCACCGTGATTCTAAGACAAGTTGTTGCTCCTGTGCATTCTGCAGAATACTATGCAATAATTGCTGATGAAACATGTGATGTGGCACGCACTGAGCAACTGTCGCTATGTCTGCGCTACTTGGACAATCGGAACATTGCTACTGAAAAATTTGTTGCATTCATCAAGCTTCACCATCAAACTGGGCAAGCAATTTCCAGTGCAATATTGGACATGCTAGATGACCTTGGACTTTCACGAGCAAATTGTGTTGCACAAGCTTATGATGGTGCATCTGCAATGAGTGGTAAGGAAAATGGAACGCAGGCACTTGTTGCTCAAAAATGTCAGCATGCAATATTTGTACATTGTTCAAGTCACTGCCTCAATCTTGTTGTCCGCAAAGCTGCAACTTCAATTCGGGAAATCAAAGCGGCTCATACAACAATCAGTGATGTCAACAACTATTTTGCCAATTCCTCACAAAGAACCCAGGCCTTTAAGAATGTATGCAATGAACAAAGTGGCCTCCAGACTGCTAAGCGGAAGCATACAGGCTTTTGTGCGACAAGATTTGTTGAGTCACACTCGACAGTGCTTACTTTCATTGAGTTGTATGAAGCAACAGTTGAATACTTTGAGCAACAAAATGAGGCTGCTATTTCTAATGCGCTCCAGTCTCCCAGCTTCCTAGTTAGCTTACACATTCTCGGAGCAGTTTTGGGCCAAACAAAAGGCTTGTCTGTTCTACTACAGAGCCCAACCTTGGACCTTAAATCATCTCAGAAGGAGGTTGATCGAATCAAAGCTACATTTCAGAATTGGCGCCAGGATATCACCGACAGCAGATTCTTTGAATGCTTCCGTGCTGCTGAGCAGGCTTATGGCAGTGAGATACCAAAGACGCGAGCACAATCAGACAAACGAAATATGCACAGGTCTAATGTAGTTGCAGCTACTGCAGCTGAGTACTACAAGAGAGCTGTCTGGTACCCACTGTTAGACGCTGTTCTCATGGAGCTTGATGGTCGCTTTGCTCCCCATTCAAGGGCAGCCTTGAAACTTGAGTTTCTGTTGCCCAGAAGTTGCAATAGTGAAGATGCCAAGGAAGCAGCTGCTGAAGCATTTGATTTTTACAAAGATCTACTTGACGACTCTCTAACTGATTGCATGGCAGAATTCGAACGATGGCAGACATCTTGGGCTCAATGCAACGATTATGAAAATGACAAAGATTTGCAGCACAGCACTAATGACAGTAGTGACAGTATAATTTCGGCTATACAGTCATGTCATCCATCACTGTATCCCAACATTCTGAAGCTGCTCCGCATTTTTGCTACAATTCCGGTGACAAGCTGTACTGCAGAGCGCTCATTTAGTGCTCTTCGGCTGCTACTAACAAAAACCCGTTCTGTCATGGGAGAATCTCGGATAAATGGTCTGGCAATGCTAGCTATTCATAAGGACGTTAAGCTGGTGTACTCTGATGTTATCAATGAGTATGCTAGGAAGTATTCTACAAGGCTAAAGCTTTGTGACTAATGTGACACCGGCACGTAATTAGAATTAATGACTTATGAGTATAAGTATGAGCTGAGCTACTGAGCTGCTGAGAAATTTTGTGAAAGAGCAAAATATAATTTTTTATAAAGGTTTTCGCAAAATGAATTTGCAGATTTGACCTTGCATTTATAGTGATAAAATTTTCTTTGCTTAAACTTTTACACTTTAAATTTTATTTGAGTTAGAATATCTTACTGCTCATTCTGCATTAGAAAATCATCAGTTTTATTTGAGTTTTCTTACAGCTAAGCAGTATGAATTTCAGCGGTTATTGCATAGCCTTCCAGTAACTATGGCCTATGCCTTATGGGCAGGGCAATGACTTACTAACTTTTACCCCCTGCCCCAGTTGCCACTGTGAGCCTGTGACCCCCCCCAGAAGGAAATCCTGGCTACGCGCCTGAACAGATCGGTAGGGAGTTTTATGACATGCAAATCAATCAATGAAAGCTTTTTGTGAAAAATGCGTGCGAAAATCGGGGCTTAAATAGAAACGCTAAGAACCCATCGCCGACTGCTGAAATAAAACCACTTTATGGGACTGGGTAAAACTGGGGAAAAGCATATGCATGTAAGGTTAGGCAATTAGGAATTAAACTGGAAGCCGGGGCCGCAAAACGTAGGAAGGGAACTCAAATGCGGAACGCATGTACCGGTAGAGAGCTGAAAAGGTGCAAATGATGAATCCTGGCTTGGCCACCCAGAATCTTTTCGTTTTCCCGCTCCTTGTGTTCCATCGCTATGCGTGCCCCAGCCCGCATGAGTCCTTGCTAGGCATGCTACAGCCTGTTTTACCGGTAATAGGATAAATCATCGGGTGAATCACCGTTCTACCCCTGGGGGGTTGCGCAACCACGGGTGACCTTGACGCCAATCCCTCCTCCGCTCTATTGTTCGGGTTTACTAAAGCGGAACGAAGTTGGGTTGTTAGCAACGTACTTGGAGATAATTCCTCATGTACAATAGAAACCACGAATATTTTTAGGCTTTTTTAATCAGCGCGTCATCCTCTTTTCAACCCTACAATTCATATTTTTCTAGGACCATTATTAAGAAAATGGATAATTAATGATTAATGAGCTTGTTTCGTATTCACCACCCAACCCATGAGCCATCGGTGACTCATGGATTATCCCTGCGTCATGTACAGCTTTCCAGACAATTGGAGCGAAGCTGCAGCTTAAGGTCAGGTCAGGTGACGTCAGGCTCACGGATCAGCCGCGCGTGACGCGTGATTTCGGCACTATAAAAAGAAGCCGTTTTTCGCCGGAAAATCTCCAACCTTTCGGGATCTTGAGACACCTTTTGGTTCCCTGTCGATGTATTTCTTCAATCCAAAACCACTGTCCACCGACTGGCCCCTGTCCGGTTGAGTTATTCTCCCGACCAGTCCCTGCATCATCCCCCTACTGGGTTGAGGAAGCCCACTCCCTGATAGTCGAACGTCTTCACATACCCCCTTCGGTCGTCGAGGAATCTCCGGCTGAACTGCAACTGAGAGCGAGCATCTGACATCAACGCCTGTTCCCGGACATCTGGTACCCGAGGCTGACGCGCCTGACCCTGATCTGACTGCGGCTGAGCTTCCAGCGGCTGGTGAGTTTCTCCCTGCTTGTTTTCTTGCTGCTTTTTTTGGTTTCTTTAGTGCGTGCAATCTCCTGTTCATCTAGGGCTGTTTTACGCTCGTATAATATAATAATTCGCCAAACCAGTGGAGGCTGACTCAGGACAAATCGTGTGAAATCTCAAGTTGATTCCCCTTTTCAAGTTGATTCTCAAGTTGAAAAACCTATAAAAGCGTGCATAGATTGGGGTTGATAAGAGCGTAAGAGTCTCTCATTTAATCATTTCAGGCGTCTCACGAACACTACATGGGATAAAACCCGCAGATTAGTAGAGTAATTTTAGCATAGAGCAGCCCGCCCAGGCTTATCAGCAGGCATCTTAGCTCCACCGCAAATCTTTTCGAAAGAGGCCCCTGAACCCTCGTGAAAGTCCTTGTTAGAGCTCGCCAGCCCATTGTTATGCCCTGTGCAGAGTCCCTTATTATTGGCTACTGTAATTTATCTGACGCCCTAAACTAGCTGACGGTCCAACGTCCGGGAGCCCCGTCTCGTCTAGAGGCAGGTCCCGGGTTCGCAACCCGGGATTGCCATAGAAAACTCGTTTGGCGAGATAATGTACTTCAGGACCTTAGCCGCTCAGTCACATCCAAGCTACAACAGATCATCATTTCGGGGCGGGTCAAGCGAGAAGGCAGGGCCTGTTGTCTTTAAAGTAGTTAGCGCAACCGGTGGGTCGAGTCACGTCACAAACAAAAAGCATTTACATGTATAGCTTATGCTCATAATTTACATGAACACTGCATTTAAAACGATAATTTAATTAACAACGGTTACTTATTTAACGCGTTGCTAAAACCGACCAAAAGAAATATTAATGTTATCATACATTATTATGCAAAAATTTAAATTGAACCTTGAAACAAAGGGCAGACATAATTACCACATTCTGTAAATAGTGTTTCTTAAATACATTTCCCAAGAAAAAAATGTAAAATAGGCTACCTTTAAAACAATAATCCTTTAATTCACAGAATAAATCGTGCGAATTCATTTGCTGCAAAACAGAGAGGGCCACGTGGTCATAAATATTCCATAAAGATTTCAACTTCTCACCAAATATCAATGACTTCAATGCCTTAAATTTCAAGATTTTTTAAATAGCTAGTTTCAATGTCAAAAGTTTCTGTGTAATTCTTTTCAGCCATATTTCTATCCGAAAATTCATTTGACAATCTAGATTTTTTCTTTATAAATTTAAGCGATGTAAGTTTTCCGCTTTTGGGTTGGGCATACGCAAGTGTTTTTCATTTCACTCAATCATAAAGAGATTTTGAGCCCTCGTACTGCATGGCATTACAGATCTTAAAGTCAGTCCCCATCGATGAGTAGCTAGCTAGATGTCTTACGAGTACAATAGGAGATAACAGTGAGACAGACAAGTAGAGGTTAGGCGAAAACCCCGCCTTGTAGAAGGCAAGCGCATAAATGAATAATTAACTATGCCTGCGGTTGTTTTCCCAGTTTTTCATTATTTTCCCCCACTCATATCAACTTACTTGCACATATTTTGTGAATGCTTACAATCCTAAAAAATATTTATAAAGAAAAAAGTGAAATCAAAAGTTTTTTCTTAATTGAAATATATGAACGTAGAATAAATAACTTTAATTTTTGCTTTGCAAAAGGATATATTTATATATTGTACTGCATATGTACTCATAACTACTGTATAGGGAGTATGATAGCAATAGCAAGGGTTACTTAGTATCTAATTGGTATCTGAATAAAGTAACTGAGAAGGTAATATAGTTCATACAAATTGGTAATGCTCCATAATAAACTTTTCAATATAGTTTTTCCATTTTAACTCCTGTTTTGGCGAAAGGAAGTCAAGCCAGCTGACAGCCAGGACAGTCGGGACAGGCCTGGCACTGGCCTACTGACTGCAGCGCGGGGTCCAGGTAGAACACCGTGTTGATCAGCTCTGCAGGAATTCGGGTGGTTTGGAATGGGGACCCTTGTAGCTTAGGAATTGTTGTTCTGTGTTTCTAAGAAAAGGTGAAAAATTAGAGCAACTGAGAGGAGAGGTGACAAATTAGAGCAACTGTAAGGAGAGGTGAAAAATTAGAGCAACTGAGAGGAGAGGTGACAAATTAGAGCAACTGTAAGGAGAGGTGAAAAATTAGAGCAACTGAGAGGAGAGGTGACAAATTAGAGCAACTGTAAGGAGAGGTGAAAAATTAGAGCAACTGTGAGGAGAGGTGACAAATTAGAGCAACTGTGAGGAGAGGTGACAAATTAGAGCAACTGTGAGGAGAGGTGACAAATTAGAGCAACTGTGAGGAGAGGTGACAAATTAGAGCAACTGAGAGGAGAGTTGACAAATTAGAGCAACTGAGAGGAGAGGTGACAAATTAGAGCAATCATGAGGGAGGTGACAAATTAGAGCAATCATGAGGGAGCTGACAAATTAGAGCAATCATGAGGGAGGTGACAAATTAGAGCAATCATGAGGGAGGTGACAAATTAGAGCAATCAGGAGGGAGGTGACAAATTAGAGCAATCATGAGGGAGGTGACAAATTAGAGCAATCATGAGGGAGGTGACAAATTAGAGCAATCAGGAGGGAGGTGAAAAATTAGAGCAATCATGAGGAGAGGTGACAAATTAGAGCAATCATGAGGAGAGGTGACAAATTAGTGCAATCATGAGGAGAGGTGACAAATTAGTGCAATCATGAGGAGAGGTGACAAATTAGAGCAGAGGAAAACCTTAGAAAGAAGTGAAAATTTGGGGAAATTTTGAGAGAGGGAATAAATTAGTGCAACCAAAAGGAGGGACAATTAGTGTCCCCATAAAAAGAGATGTCAATGAATGAGTGACTTCAAGTAGATGTCTAGAAGCGAGCATCAAGGTTCATCGAGCATACAGTAGTTTGGTACTAACCAGGCTGGTAATAATTCTGCAGTGTAATCTTCTGCGGCTGCACGTTTAGCACTGGGATGTCCCGTTTCCAAGCGGACTGGACGCACACTTCCCGATTGTTGATCAGCTAAAATTCGAGAAGGGAGGCTTCAACTGTAAAAAAGCATAATCTTAAGTTACTTTTAGCGATTAATTATTGCAAATAAATTACCCACCTGGTCAAAGTAGAACACGAGTTGCTGCGGTCCGGCCTCCACCATACGCAGGTCAGGCACGGAGCCAGCTTTGGTGAAATCGGCTGGCGAGTAGCCGCTCGGACAGCTGACGCGCAGCGTGTACATGCCCTGCGACCGGGCGGCGCGGGCGCACACGCTGAACGCGAAGGCGGCGCCGGTTGGCACTTTGGGCGGCGCGGCGAGGCGAAGCCCGAGGCCCGAAGTCTCCGTCCAGTCATGGACAAGGCTGCGCCGGGCAGGGTCGCGCAGGTTGAACTGCCAGGCGGCGGTGGCCAAAGCAAGGCCGGTGCCTTTGGCGCGCACTTCGACGGTGGAGACATTGGCGGCGGCTGCGCCGCGACCCAGCAGACGGCGATGAACGACGCGACGACTGTCAGGTTCGATGGTGACGACGTTGTTCGACTCGGCGACAGCGGAGCTTGCGGTCAGAAGTTCGATTCGGGCGCTGGTTGGCGCGGTAGCTCCGATGGCTGTGGCGAAGGCGGCGATGGCGCGAATGCCAACGACAGTGCTCTGCGTGGTGTCGAAGCCGCCCAGATCGGTTTGCTGGCCGACCAGCCACCGCAGGGCCGGAAGAGCCGCCTTGCCAGCAGCTTCGCCGGCCTGCTCGGTCAGCAGGGCCGTCAGGACTCCGTAGGCGGTGATCTCCACGGATCCCTGGAGCGCGGGTCAGTGATTAAGGGTAATTGGATATGATAGCTATTATTGATGACACACGGCCTTGCAAAGCCAGATAAACTACTCACTCCTTATTAGTTCTAGATAAACTACTGTATAAAGGCTCTACAGTAGTAAGGGGAGATTCGAGAATGAACGGGGAACTCTTTTCAGTCGCGAGAGTCAACCCACCTTCGATGCACAAAGTTTGTACACTCCCTGATGATATAAGCGCTAGTGTAAGTGTAATTCTGCATCTATGTACACTCAGAAGTCAGTGGAGTGGGTAAAGTTCCCTTCTCTGGCTGTCAGAAGCTGACGCTGAATGCCTAATAGAAAAGTAGCCTATTAGTAGTTAAGATCCATCTTAATCTAATGCTTAAACACGTAAAAACTCGCCTTCCAGAATTGCAGCTCTTTGTCGGTCTCCGCCCGGGCATTGAAAGCGTCCCAGACTCTACCCGACAGGCTCTTCACTAGGCCGTCGCCTTCACCTGAACGGCGCGCGCGCCACAGGAAATAGGCGCCAAGCGCTAGATCGCGCGTGTCAAACTTGTCCAGGCTGGATTTGAACTCGCGCTCAAACAAGCCAAGGCAGCGACGCAGCGCCGTGGAGACGGACAGCTGGGTCCAGGCGGCGGTCTGCAAGCTGGGCTGCGACTGGACAGCGTCACGAACGTCCATCAGCGCGGCGCAGATGAAGGCGGACATGCCGAGCGTCGCCTTGCCGGCCTCGCCCTGCAGGCTGGCGTGAATGACGCGGGCGCCCTCCGGCTCGGTGAAAAACCCGGACGGGTCCTGGCGGCTCAGCAGGAACTTGACCGTGTCGCCAGTCACAGCCGTCGGATCCACGGCGATGTACTCGGCGGCCTGGGACAGAATGCTAAGCACGAAGCCGCTTAGCCAGACGCTGCCGGCCGTGTCGGCGTTGCCGAAGGCGCTGTACGAACCGTCGTCGCGGCGGAAGGTCAGCTGGCGCTGATAGCCGATCCGCATAACGTTCAAAGTCTTGCTACGCAGCTGAGCGTTGGCTTTGTCACTGCCTTTGCCGGATTGTAGCAGGTAGCGATAGATGAAGACTGCGGGCGCGAAGTTCACCATGTTCTGCTCGCCGCAGCCCTGAGGCATCCGAACCAGCTGACCGATGCTGTCCATGGCCGGGCCGAGGACGTCGCCAACAACCGACACGGACAGGAGCTGCGAGCCGGGCACCAGGGTTGAGCCATCAGGCAGGACCGCTTCCGGCCAATGGATTTTCAACTGGGCGCTTTTAACGTCCTGCTCTGACTTGGTGCTGGGCAAGCTCAGCAGGGCGGTGACGGCACGCCTCATCGTGCGGCCCTCCGGCAGCACAGGCAGCGACCTGGTCACCTCGTCCACCTCGGCCCGACCATCCGGCCAAACCGCTCTGCAATCGAATTTGGGTGCATTGGAAGACCAAGGACCACTAAGATGTACATTTTAAGTTAAGATAACTACTGAAGATACCCTTGTGTAAGACAAGTTGTGCCATCTATCCCCATTTCATTGACGCCTATCCCCATCTCATTGACGCCTATCCCCATTTCATTGACGCCTATCCCCATTTCATTGACGCCTATCCCCATTTCATTGACGCCTATCCCCATTTCATTGACGCCTATCCCCATTTCATTGACGTCTATCCCCATCTCATTGACGTCTATCCCCATCTCATTGACGTCTATCCCCATTTCATTGACGTCTATCCCCTATCTTGTTGCCATCTATCCCCCATTTCATTGACGTCTAACCCCCATCTCGTTGCCATCGATACCCCATTTCATTGACGTCTAACCCCCATCTCGTTGCCATCTATCCCCCATTTCATTGACGTCAATCCCCATTTTATTGACGTCTATCCCCATTTCATTGCCGTCTATCCCCATTTCATTGACGACTAATCCCCATCTCATTGCCGTCTATCCCCATTTCATTGACGTCTATCCCCATTTCATTGACGTCTATCCCCATTTCATTGACGTCTATCCCCATTTCATTGACGTCTATCCCCATTTCATTGACGTCTATCCCCATTTCATTGACGTCTATCCCCATTTCATTGACGTCTATCCCCATTTCATTGACGTCTATCCCCATTTCATTGACGTCTATCCCCATTTCATTGACGTCTATCCCCATTTCATTGACGTCTATCCCCATTTCATTGACGTCTATCCCCATTTCATTGACGTCTATCCCCATTTCATTGACGACTAATCCCCATCCCATTGCCGTCTATCCCCATTTCATTGACGTCTATCTCCATTTCATTCACGTCTATTCCCATCTTGTTGCCGTCTATCTCGATCTTGTTGCCGTCTTATCCCCATCACTTCCCCTTCCAACCAAAGTCCATTCGGCCCAACCGCAGCTGCCCGAACTCTCACCTGGCTCGCACAGTAACTGCAGCCGCCTCGGCCACCAGTTTGGGCCGTAATCCGAACACCACAAGTCCAACACCGTTAGGCTCCAAGTCCACCTTAGAGTAGTGAGGCGCCTGTCCAGCTACCGTAGCCGTCAGCGCGAAGATCTCCGAGTCAATCGTCAGCGTCACGTTGACACGCAGCCGGTGCATCGAGTCGAAGTTGAACAGCAAAACCCGCAGCAGCAGCTTCTCGCCGCGGATCAGCGAATGCGGCAGAGTCAGCTCGGCAAAGAATCGTTTGAATGTCGTCAGTTGGAATGGTCGCTTCACCGTCTGGATGGCGCTGTTGCTGGAGATGCCAAAGGCCGTGATGTCCCAACTGGTGATGGTGTCTGGCAGCCGCAGGGCTTCGCTGGCTCGGCCTGCGGCACTAAATTATCAGTGGGGATATGGAATGGACACGTGACTTAGTTTTCGAGACGGATATTATACAAGCCGTCGGTTCACTCACTCGGTTTCCACCATAGTCCACAGCATAGTCTCCGGAAAGTAATTTCTCTTCTGCAGTTTCTCCGGCTGAGCAGGAGCAGAAATTGATTCCATGGGCGACAGGGCGAAGGTGCTGACAGCCAGTTCAGCCACAAATCCGGACTCCTGTCGCATTGACTTCAACCTCCAGTCAATAAATTCGTTGTGATAATGCTCTGCAACGATTAGGTCAGTTTCTTAAATATGAAGTCAAAGCCGTAAAGATCAATGACGAGCTAGCTACCTTTCTCAAAAAATCCGTCCGTGAGTAGAGCCAAGTTCAAATTCTGAAATCAATAAGGACAAAATCACAGCTTAAGTTTCGGTCTAGGCAAACTCGTTAACTATTTCAGTGTTGTTTACAAACGCAGTCGGTCTCACCTGCAGTACGGTGTCAGTAGTGTAAGTTCTCGACCATCGAGTCCTTCTGAAGTTTCTGTTGGCACCTCTGAGCTTGTCAGTAACGGTGTCCTGCAGGATGTCCTGGCCGCTCCGGATCAGATTCACGCTGGCATCGATTCCGGTCAGGAAGACGAAGCTGTTCGGCTCTCCGATGATGTCGACGCTCGCGCCCGTCTGCGGCTCCGCTGTGTCATTCGTCAGGTTGCTGCTCAGGGTCAGCTGCGTGTGGAATGTAATGGAATAAGGTAAATATCCCCGTGGCAGCCACTGCAGCCATAGGCTCCTGTTTTTCTTGGCGTGGACTTTTAACCTCAGAGTCATCATGATTATCCATGCGTGCAATTTCTAACCCCCAGGGTCATGATGATTATCCATACGTGCAATTTCTAACCCCCAGGCTCGTCATGATTATCTATGCGTGCAATTTCTAACCCTCAGGCTCATCATGATTATCTATGCGTGCAATTTCTAACTCCCAGGCTCGTCATGATTATCTATGTGGGCAATCTCTAACCCCCAGGCTCGTCATGATTATCTATGCGTGCAACCTTCAAAATTTTTACTCAGGCCAACAAGCTTTACTAAATGCTGCAATATTGTTTTTTTTCAAATGAAGCTGAAAGAAACACAAAGGCCCGCCAAACCTTTCCCGTAATATTCGGCACGGTGAACTCGTCGAACGAGGCGACAATTTCGCCAGTTTCAACAATTCCAAAAGTGGCGGCCGCAAATTTTGGGATGAAATTCTGCATCTGCTGGGAACTGATGTTAGTCAGGATTTGCGCCCGGCTGTCCAGCTTGTGCCACATTCGGATCAGCTTGTTGGATATGATCTGCGATTTAGGTCGAGAGAAGCTCCTTAGAACCGTTGCTACTCAAAGATTTCAATAACAAGTGTTTAAGTAAAAAGCAATTGCCATTATAGACTTACAGCAGAGAAGGCCATCTTGATACCATTGGTCTGATTGGTCTGAACCTGGTAACATTTGTAGGTACAGAAATAGTTTGCTTTAGCAATCAATTAGCATTGGCAGGTTGTTAATAATTAGGAAATTAAGGCTAATAACAACATGTAGCTACCTGAACGCCATTCGCGTCAGCCAGCAGTCCGGTCAAAACGAACTCGTTGGTAGTTGAAAAGTATGGATTTAGGCTGATTGAGGATTCAGTCTGGTCGCTGCCAAGGAGCTTCGCCTGCGGTAGATTGGTTCGAGCATTTCTATTATATTGACGCCAGTAAACATAACATCTTTAGTAAGAATATAAACTGTCATAAGAGCGGGTAAACTGGGAGCAGACAGGGAGACAAAGGCACAGGGTGAGGCACACTGGGCTATTTATTTTCTATGGCTATGCATTCTGCAAACCGTGTAGTTCACTTTGGCGTTTAACAGCTTCATTAGAAATATCTGTTCTACAAGGCGCCAACCTTGGAGTTTTAAGGCATTTTTTTATAATTTTGACATTTTGATATAATTTTTTTATAATTTAGAAAGCAGGGAAAAAAAGCTTTAGCAAGGTGGGCAAATATTTGCATATTTTGGCGCTTAAACTATGAAAAAATTGTGGAATGAATGCTAGGGAAAGAGGAAAAGTTAAAAGTACGCCCTGACAGACGGATTCCGTATACCTTGATAATAATGCTGGTGAAATCGGCATAGTCTGGCACGCTGACAATGAGGCTTAGACTCGTTCCGGTTGGCGACTGGATGAGGCGTCCCCTGTAAAGCTCCAGACTCTTCGGCTTGCCCCTCTGTTTGAACTCCATCCAAAGTCGTGCTTCGTCGGGTGAGCTGCCAGTGAAGATGACGCCGTTCGGTCGCTTCAGTAACAGCTGATGGTGGAGAAACATTATTTTTATCTATGATTCCCATGAATCCAATTCATCCCTTTCAACGACTACAATTAAAAGTAAATCCTTTCAAAAAATTCTTACCTTCACCGGCAGCTTTATGCCCGGCAAGAAAAACGGTACATCCGACGTTTCCATGTGAAATGAGTACTTTTTGCCGTAGATTTGGAAGGATTTTTCCGCAGTTTTTACGATTTCTGTAAAAAATGAGATTGGCAGTAGTTTTGCGGTTTAATATTTGCTTATAAATGCTAGATAAGTGAATTTATAGTTTGTATCGGTTTTATTTAGGGTCTGTCTAATGTGGCGTCTGTCTGGTGTGGCGTCTGTCTGGTGTGGCGTCTGTCTGGTGTGGCGTCTGTATGATGTGGCGTCTGTATGATGTGGCGTCTGTATGATGTGGCGTCTGTCTGATGTGGCGTCTGTCTGATGTGGCGTCTGTCTGATCTGGCGTCTGTCTGGTGTGGCGTCTGTCTGGTGTGGCGTCTGTCTGGTGTGGCGTCTGTCTGGTGTGGCGTCTGTCTGGTGTGGCGTCTGTCTGATGTGGCGTCTGTTTAATGTGGCGTCTGTTTAATGTGGCGTCTGTATGATGTGGCGTCTGTATGATGTGGCGTCTGTATGATGTGGCGTCTGTATGATGTGGCGTCTGTATGATGTGGCGTCTGTATGATGTGGCGTCTGTATGATGTGGCGTCTGTATGATGTGGCGTCTGTCTGATGTGGCGTCTGTCTGATGTGGCGTCTGTCTGATGTGGCGTTTTTTACGACATCGCCATGATGAAAAAGTTTTGGGATGAAGATTGTGACAGGACCACTGCAAAAATCTCCCCCGTTCTCTCACCGCTGAACTTCTCAGTGAATCGCACGTCCACCTTAACGCCGATGTTGCGATTCAAATCAAGGGCGGCGCCGGTTCTGTTAGCCCGCTCCTGCAGCTCCGCGCGCCATTCGTCCATCCGGTAGGTGAACACGACCCGGCCTTCGCTATTGTCGCCAGTCAAATTGGCGCTGAATCTTTTCACCAGATCGTAGTTGAACTTGCACCATCGGCAGGAATTCGACGGCCCGATGTCGGCCAGCAGCTGGCCCTGCACCGCCTGCTTGTAGGTGTAGCGCACGAGCACCGTCACGTTAAAGCTATCATCCTGGACGTGCACGAATTCCGGCGTGATCAGCTCCACGGAGAACTTGGGCAGCGTGTACCGCTCGACTGAGAAGCTCTTGGACTCCTGCTGGCCCCGGGTGCCGCTGACTTCGATTCGCCAGGTGCCGAGGTTGGGCGGGTCGGCCAGGGTGAATTGACCGCGCATCACCGTCTGGGAGACGTTGCGCTGCTCCGACGGCACTTCGTGGCGAAACCGATCGACAAGATTGCCTTGGGCGTCCTAAGGATTAAAAATGTGGCTTCGTTGATCCATTTAAATCAAGTTACTCACAACCAAACGACGAAGAAGAAAACTTAATAAATTCTGTTAATCCATAGACAGCCTAAAGACACAAAGTCTCTAGAGATAAGCATCTAAAGATGAGAAGCAACAAGAGACGAGAAAAATCTAGGGATCAATGGAGCATCTAAAGACAAAAAGCATCTAGAGAAGAGAAGCATCTAGAGACGAAAAGCATCTAGAGACGAAAAGCATCTAGAGACGAGAAACATATAGAGATGAGAAGCATCTAGAGATGAGAAACATCTAGAGACGAGAAACATCTAGAGACGAGAAACATCTAGAGACGAGAAACATCTAGAGACGAGAAACATCTAGAGACGAGAAACATCTAGAGACGAGAAACATCTAGAGACAAGAAGCATCCAGACTCTAATGCAACATCTAGAGACAACTCTATTTTTATCATAGAGGACAAATCAATCATGCTGCATCCGAATGTTGCTCGCGATCAGCTCACCTTGATGAGTGCCGTAAAGTTGGCCGCCACCGGGACTAAAGAATTGTTCAGGCAGAAGACTCGAAACTTGACAGTTTGACCCGGCTGATACAGGGCCTTGTCAGTCTGTACGAACGTCAGAAAACTGGGACCCTCGATACGGATTGAGGTCTCGTTGGTGTACACAGAACCGGTGGAGCTGGTGAGCTCTACGTACAGCTTGTAACTGCCCGACAGGTCGATGGCGTCCTGGAGTTCAAAATTGGAAAAGTGTCGCTAGTAAACTAATAGGCTTAATAAAGTCTTTTACGGAGCATTTTATTGACCCAATCACAATGGGTACGATCTAAAGTACAAATTACACAAACAAAAAAATGAAAACTTCGGTGTGATAATTTGAACGCTGTAATATTCCAGGAGGGGTGGCGATATTTAAACAAATACTACGTGCCAAGTACCAAATACTTTGTTAAAAAATACCACAGAAGCAAATAAAAGCATCACATGCAAAACAAAAAACCAACCAAGGCATTTAAAGTGTTATTTTTCCTTTGAAAATATTTTAACAATTGCTGCAGCCGCCTCACAAGAGCTATGCATCGCAAAAACTTACATCGTTAATCAGAGGCAGTGACAGCGTCAGATAATCTAAAATGGAGATTCGGGATATTTTAGGAGCGATTATTAATTATTATCGAGAGTTGTGCGGCATGTTAACTCTTTACATAGCAACCCAAAACACACAATTGAACAAGGCAGCTCCCCCGAACTCACTAGTCCCACTGGAGTTCGTCCAGAAATCCTCGGCACTGAGATTGCGAGCTCCTTCAGCCATTCGAACAGTGGAAATCTGAGCTCGAGCCGAAGTGATGCTTTCGCCAGAGACCAGCGCGCAGCTGACCGTGTAAGTTGAACCCAGCTGAGCAGTTTTGGGAGCCAGGATCAGGTAGTGTCTGGGAATGGATGAAGCAACATGAGACAGAAGTTTGCAGCAAGTTTAGAAATTGACGGAGTAAATACAAGATCAGGGAGGTAGATGCAGGGAAGAAGGAAAGGGGACCTTCACTTTAGGAAAGGGAAGGGAGGTAGATGCAGGGAAGAAGGAAAGGGGACCTTCACTTTAGGAAAGGGAAGGGAGGTAGATGCAGGGAAGAAGGAAAGGGGACCTTCACTTTAGGAAAGGGAAGGGAGGTAGATGCAGGGAAGAAGGAAAGGGGACTTTCAATTTGGTAAAGGGAACGGGGGTAGATGCAGGGAAGAAAGGGAGGGGACCTTCACTTTGGGAAAGGGAAGGGATGTGGATGCAGGGAAGAAGGGAATGGGGGCCACAGGAAAAGGGAAAAAAGTTGAGGGCATGGTCGAAGAGAGGAAGGCAAAGATGCTAAGGGAGGAAGGAATAATGATGTGACGAGGCGCTCGTATGACAGCACAAATAAGCTAAAAATCCACTTCAGACGTTCGTCACTCACAGGCTACCAAAGTGTCCACTGCCATTGACATGCATAGCACCAGCCGTAACGGTAAAGAGACCAACGACTGCCAGCAGTTGAAGCGGCAGGCCGCGCAATGATGCAACCATTTTAGCCAGTAAGTGTTGGCTTCTTGGTTGGATTGCTGGGAGAATTAAATAGTTTTCTTATATCAAATTAACTGAGAAGGTGATTGATATTGTTAGGTTAGCAAGCCGTAGCAATGCTTATATAGACAGAAAGAGCAAAAGGCACGATGACCCACAACCCGTTCAATTTATTTTAAAAAAAGCTATCAACTCTACCGCCAAGCCCTGTTGGGACTCCTCTGTACACCGCTTAGCCAATTGGCTGAAAAAAGTTGTTTATCAACCAGGCAGGGGTTTGAGTGCATCAATAGACATGGTGTACTCTGTGCAATAAATTTTTGGCTAATGCGTCAACAACTATAGTTGGGCTTATAGGCTGACGTCTGATTATAAATTTTTTTTTATTATAGAATTTCTATTGGCTAGTTTGACGTCATTGTCGTCTTTCGATTACGCAATGGCCTATCTACAAGCTATTTTGTTTTTAAGAGACTGACTGGTTTTAGCAATAACTCTAACTCAACTAACGCGTGCTTTCGAACTGTGTAAATATAAATTATTTTTTATTTCAAATAATAAAATTTGTTTTGGTATCAAATCAAGTTGCATCCAATTTGCGCGTGCATTTACTTTTACATTACTCACATACTCTAATATTAAACTGTTTCGCATGGCTTCTCTTGATAATTTTAGTTAAAAATTCAACATCAACCAATCGTAGGGAGAATATGCTTCTTAATTAATTACGAGCGTAAATTTGTTTAAGAATATTTTGTTTAGGGACTCAGGGATAGCAAGGATAGTCACAGAGCACTCAGGGATAGCAAGGATAGCCACAGAGCAGTCAGGGATAGCTAGGGTAGCCACAGAGCAGTCAGGGATAGCAAGGATAGCCACAGAGCAGTCAGGGATAGCAAGGATAGTCACAGAGCAGTCAGGGATAGCAAGGATAGCCACAGAGCAGTCAGGGATAGCAAGGATAGCCACAGAGCAGTCAGGGATAACTAGGGTAGCCACAGAGCAGTCAGGGATAGCAAGGATAGCCACAGAGCAGTCAGGGATAGCAAGGATAGCCACAGAGCAATCAGGGATAGCAAGGAAAGCCACAGAGCAGTCAGGGATAGCAAGGATAGCCACAGAGCAGTCAGGGATAGCAAGGATAGCCACAGAGCAATCAGGGATAGCAAGGATAGCCACAGAGCAATCAGGGATAGCAAGGATAGCCACAGAGCAGTCAGGGATAGCAAGGATAGCCACAGAGCAATCAGGGATAGCAAGGATAGTCACAGAGCACTCAGGGATAGCAAGGATAGCCACAGAGCAGTCAGGGATAGCTAGGGTAGCCACAGAGCAGTCAGGGATAGCAAGGATAGCCACAGAGCAGTCAGGGATAGCAAGGATAGCCACAGAGCAGTCAGGGATAGCAAGGATAGCCACAGAGCAATCAGGGATAGCAAGGATAGCCACAGAGCAGTCAGGGATAACTAGGGTAGCCACAGAGCAGTCAGGGATAGCAAGGATAGCCACAGAGCAGTCAGGGATAGCAAGGATAGCCACAGAGCAATCAGGGATAGCAAGGAAAGCCACAGAGCAGTCAGGGATAGCAAGGATAGCCACAGAGCAGTCAGGGATAGCAAGGATAGCCACAGAGCAATCAGGGATAGCAAGGATAGCCACAGAGCAGTCAGGGATAGCAAGGATAGCCACAGAGCAGTCAGGGATAGCAAGGATAGCCACAGAGCAATCAGGGATAGCAAGGATAGTCACAGAGCACTCAGGGATAGCAAGGATAGCCACAGAGCAGTCAGGGATAGCTAGGGTAGCCACAGAGCAGTCAGGGATAGCAAGGATAGCCACAGAGCAGTCAGGGATAGCAAGGATAGCCACAGAGCACTCAGGGATAGCAAGGATGGCAAAAAGCAATATGAGTGTTAAATCACACCGAATTTGCTTAAGTCTGACATAATGATTGTTGACAGACTATATCTTTGTGATGCGGAATGTTAGCGCTGTAGGCGATATATTTGGCCTTTTGACACTAGCAAGCAAACACACGATACAAGGACAACAATATACTCGTAGTTCGCATTAAGAAAGTTTTTTTAAACAGCCATAATTGAAAGGATCTGTATTGCGGTGATAGAAATGTACGCAGAAGAGATACATACTTAGTTCATCTAAGAATACAAGCGTATGTTATATTAGAGAGCATTTTGAGCCGTGTTATAATTATAAACCAATTTTATGTGTGTTTTGTTATACTGTAAAGTTTACTTCAAAAATATTTTAATGGCATATCTCGCTAAAAATTTAGGGCAAAAATTCTACTTATAAAGTAAAACCGTTTTTACAGACGAGGCCTATTGAGGAACGGACGCTTAGAGTTTAAAGGCCCTCCAATATATTGAATCTACTTTATGACCGGAAGGTCGTGGGTTCGAGCCCCAGCTCTAGCAGGTCGAAAGGTTGAGTGTCTAAATTGTTAGAAAAAAGATTAATAGGTTGTTGAAAATAAGCTTTCTATCTTTTTCAGGGAATGTTTGCTTTTTGCTGTTCTAATTTGTTAAAAATCTTAAGGGCTCGTGGAAAAAAGGGACTTTTTACAGTCAGTAGTACATGCGGGTGACGGCACTCTTCCACGCCCTCTTCCACAGATAGTCCTGCACTACATTATTCTTCGAGGCAAAGAATATGTAGTCGTTAAGCCCCGGCGGCGAAGCGTTGGACGGCTCCATCCAAACAAATCCGTGGCCTTTCCAAAAGTCGATCTGGCGCAGTCCGGCGTATTTCGGCACCACGCCAGTGAAGTGCACGTCGTCTAGGCGGACGGCGTGCAGGCCCCGGCTGCAGCCGAGAGTTTTGGCCACAGCGCCTCGGGACAGGACGTAGCCAAAGCCCTGGCAGTAGGGAGGAAACTTGTTGAAAATCCAGTCTGAGTGGGGCACGTACCAGCGGCTTTTGGCTCGGCGCACGGGACTCCGATTCGGGGTCACAGCGCAGTAAAGAAAGTCGTCGGTCTCCGCACTTGGCTCTGGGATTGCTTGAAGAAAATTAGTCAGGTGTACAATGTCCAGAAAGGTGTCGTCGTCAAGCTTCACAGCGTACCGCATGGTGGGACAGTAGTTAACAATCCAGTGCAGCGCTAGGTAGCTCTTCAGCAGCAGGTTGGCCTGCTTCTCGGGGAAGCCTCCGACGATAATGTCCCGGTAAATGGCGCTCTCTCTGGCCAGCAGGTCCTCCTGGTCTGGCGTACTCGGCAAGCCAACTGTGAACACCAGGCGCACGGCGATGCCGCGGACGTTATTCAACGAGCCGTAGGTGTTTCTGATGAGCTGGCGACGCGACAGGTGAGCAAAGTGCGAATGAACGAATATAAGTATTGCCACTTCGCCGGTGCACAGGTTGCGCTCGATGATGCGGTACTCCACCTTGGAGAACGGGTTCGATGCAACACCTCGGTGCGAATTCTGACACGCAGTGCTAGCCGCTTCCTCTAGACTGCGCAATTGTGAGCGAATCTGGCTCATCTCCGGCGGCGGACGCCAACCGACATCCTCCTCCGTGACCTTCAATGCCACGCGAACCACGCTAGCCGCCGGGGCTTTCAACAACATCGTCTGCTCGTCTGGTTGCTGAGCCGCTTGCAACGACAAGTCAACGGCGGCGAACGGGTCGTAGTCGGCGATGAAGTCGCTTGACTTGACCAGACTCTCAGTGTCACCGTAGGGTTTCAAAGCGGAGTTGACGCGAGGCTGTGGCTGAAACGGTCTCAGATGCTGCCGGCGCACGAACATCGGATTGCGCTGCAGCGCGTCGTACTGGAAGCCGGTGTCCTGCTCCGGGTCGGTGTCGTCCAGCCCGGGATCAATACCGTGGTTGTTGATCCGACCGTAGCGAATCACTGAGTAGACGGTGAACGCAAAGGCCACCAGAGTCAACAGCACAACGAAGCCTAGCAGACTGATGCAGCAGTACATTGAGAACTTCACCAGGCCCACAACTGCCAGACGAATGAGCTTTAGCGAGCCGCGCTTGATCAGGCCAAGCAGCTGGGTTACAGCGCGGGTCACGTGTGCAGTCCTTGCCATGCTCGGCAGACTGCCGACCAAAGCGGCTTGATGAGGCTCTTTTTTACGTTCAGCCCAGCTGCCCAATTTTTTTTTAATTCAGCTGGCCGCTACAAAATTGAGAAATAACAGTCTCTTTTTCCTCCAGACATGTAGAATAGCCGGCGAGAAACTGGAAAGAGAAAGAGACAAGCCAATAGGAACGGGCGCCGCGTCAGTAAGACGAAAATGGGAAAGAAATTTGAAGCATTAGGGGGGCGGAGGAGGGAGCTGGGACGGTAAGAGGAAAAGAACAGACTGGAACATGCTAGGAAAAAAGTGTACCGGCGACTCACACTATTTTCTTTCTTTTAATTTTGCCCGAGAGATTGCACGGAACAAGGCAGGCGGAGGCAGGAGTAGGAAAAACAAAATTTTCCAATGCGTCCCTTCGGCTCTCCGTGCCTCGCTTTGAACGCTTATCCCCACTCCCCATCCATGCAGATCTCGCTATCGCGGCCCGCTATTGGAAAATCTCTTCCCAACCATCGCCTTCTCATCAGTTCCCCTCTATATTCTAACTCTTCCCCGCGTCTCTGTTCCGTTGGTGCCGTCCAGCGAATCACTGGCTGACTCGTTCAACTCGCCCTAGCCAGCTTAGCGGACAGCTTTGGCCAAAATGTGGTTGTTTTGCGACTGTATGTAAGCGCGCACGCAAACTGGGGGGCTGCATCTGAATGGGAGTGGCTCATGCAGTTGCGGATGGAGGGGCGGCGGCAAGTTTGCCCCAGATTTAGACAGACTAGGCACATATTGATTTTTTGCGAATAGGCTCCCCAAATGCGCTCGGTTAAATTGTGATTTCATCATTGCACTCTATAGGCTGGGAGCTGGGGCAGGCCATCAAGCATTGCCGCTGTCTTCCTCCGAGTCCAAAGAGGTCTGGGAAGTCACCCAGTAGACCGAGATACGATCAGATGTATTCAAGAAACTGACAGAGTTTAAAAGGCTCTAAGCTTTAGTCCATGTGAAGTAGATGTAGTTGCTTAAAGTGCATTGAAGACAGCTCATTCGGCATATGTATTTGATCTCCCTTAGGAATTCATTGACTGCCTTGGCAAGCAGAGCTAGTTGGGTACTCTGGAACCATGCATTTTTCATGTTGATATGCACATTTTTCATCGTGGTCCTATAGCTTGTTTTTCATCCCACGTGAATGTTATTTTAAATGCATTATACACAGTATTACAATATGTAACTGTACGCTGCACGGGCTGTAACTGTAAAGGGCTGTTATGTAAATTATTGTTGTCTACAACAAGGACATCTTAATTAGTACTACTTAAGATGTCCTTGGTCTACAAGCGTATGCAGCTGTACATTTAAGCTATGCCGAAACGTCAGACTAAGAGCTGAATTGTTATGCATAAGCTCTCAGTGAGATCATGCGAGCCGACATAAGTGATACTAACGACCTACAAATCAATCGTGTGCAATTCACTGCATTAGCTGTATTTGCAGTATGTTTCATGAGACGGCAATATTAGGACAACAATAAATTACTTGACTAGACATAACTGGCAAAATCACATTTGTTGATATGAAAAATTTAAGCTATGATGTTTTCATTATGTGATTTCTCTTACAGTATAAATGGACAAGGATCCATTCTCTCATTCTAAATTATGTAGACTGAGAAATCTTTACGCAATCTTAGTTTTTTTACGTTCAACTTCAAAGAAAAAGCCTCTGATTCAAAATCGGCGTTTTGCTGCTTTTAATCAATAGTGCATAGTTGCATGCAAGCTGTATATATTTATCTTTGTTACACATTGTTCATTAAAATTTCCTAATCTCGATGATCCTCGTGCCCTATACTGGTATTTAATTCCACCATAAATTCTTATTCCCATATCGATGCTTTGCGTTTAGTTTAGCAATAAGGAAAGGCACCCGCCACCCGCTAGCAACACAGTGTAAAACGAATTCTCATATTGATTTTTGATTTGGTAGATCGAATCTGCTGAAGCTCTCTAAATCGGATTCTTTTTTTAGCGTTAAATTTGATATTTTCAGGTATCAGTGTCATTTTTAAAGTGTTCTGACACAAGGTCTTCAATAAATTATTAATTGTCAGTAAATTGTTGACAGGCCTAACAAAAATTAGGAGTAAATCGATGAGTCAAAAATCTGAAGGCAACACACCAATCATTGTTGATTCAGCTTCAAAGGCAAGTTTTAAATTTTTCTGTTTATTGACTAAAACTAAAATCTTATAAATAATACATTTATGTAAACTTCTATGATATTAACCACTTGGCAACAATCACTTTGTCTTTAGTGAAAAAATTACCTATTCAATATTGACAGTTTATAAGCCATATTAGTTTTTTACTTAGACCTCACCTTTTCATGCTTATATATTTCAAAACCAAGATTTTTTATCAAAAAAATTCTAAAATATAGATTTTATCTAGCACTTGGGCTATAAGGTAGCCTAAGAAAATGAGGGTTATGGAATTTTTGTCAAATTATTTTTTGTCAAACCATTTGACAAAGTTTCCATTACAAAAACTAGTGTTTGACGAAGTTTCCAAATTCTGATATGGTATTTGATGAAAAGGATCATAGTCACTTCGTCATCTTCCATTTCGTCCTCTGGGGTAGTGAAATCATTGACTTTTTTCTGGTCACTTTGTCATCTTGCCAGGATGTCACTCTAGAACATAGGACACTTCGTCATACACCAATGAAAACTCAGATAGCTAAGAAATAAGAATAGTGGTCAGATTGTCATCTGCCTGCATCCGCCTACTGAGGCATTTTTGCTTAAAAAAATATGTTTTGACGACTGTTGTTTGTTGATAGAAACATACAAATAAGAGTGCGCAAAAAATCAAAAGAGGTATAAGACCAAAATGTCCACAGACCAAGATGGCCACAAAGTGTCTTCATTTTTTATTGGCTTGGAGGCGGGAGGAGGCGAGGGTGTACAAACCAATATCTAGGTATATTTTTTGTCTGATTGATTTTACTTCAACATTTTTTTCGTCTAATGTTTCTGGTTACATATCTGATGGCCATTATTTGAACCGATTAATTTGTTTCAATGGGTAGAAAAAATTGCAGGTACAATCTGATTGGTGGATGACGAAATGTCTCTTGCATTTTGTTATTTTTGGATACTTCATCATTCTTCGTAACATAGCAATATTATTCTTGGTCATTTCATCATCTTAGATGACGAACTGGCGGATGACAATCTGACCAGCTTCCGATGAAAATACCAGTTATCTGGTTGAGTTTTCAGGCTTGTCGTTTGTGCCTGATTTCTTACAATGTAGACTTTTGTTTGTATCAGTTTGATTTACTTGTCTACTATTGATTTAAACAACAATATATGAACTATAACCAGTTTTTTTCAGTTCCAGTTCCAGTTAGCTCAAAAATCGTTCTACTTTAATTTTCGTGGAATTAACAACTCAATTTAAAAATTAAGTAAAAAATAAATTTACTATCTAAGAACTGTGTTTATAGAAAATTTCAGCCTTCTACACCTTACTGCACCTTGACCGTTGCCATACATTGATTTACAGCATGATGCTTTACGAATTTTTTTGCAATAACTTAAAAATTTTTTAATAACTGGAACTAAAAAACTGGTCATATATGAAATGTACTTTATCGTGTTTGTATTACTTGTCCAAACTGTTGAAAGAATAATTTTTTACTGGTGACAATCAATTATTCTGTTATTTCATGTTCATGAGAATCTGTAAAAAGGGAGCAACTAAGTAGTTCTTGTTTGACAAATATTCCTCAGTCAGATCCAGAGTTTGACAAACATTCCATAGGGGTGATGGTCAATTTGACAAACGTTCCCACGCTACATGCCTTCTTTGGTGACGGTCATTTGAAAAAAATAATTTGATGAAAGTTCCAGGATCCAAAAATGATAACCTAGCATTGCTAGCACTAGCTATATTCAGTTTTAAGCAAACCAGCTTTTGCTTAAGCTTATAAATTTATTCTATAACATAAGTTTTAACCTCTTTCCAAAGGCAAATGATGTAAAGAAGTTTGAAAAAATCCAAATTTAATTAAATAAAAAAAACAAAATCCTAATATTAATAATAAATTATTTTGGCTTAGGCCTATACTAGATTAAAAGTCACAATTTTTTATTTCCTTTTCAATTGGATTTGATTTAGCTTAGCCTAGCTTTGTTATTATTATTTATTGTATTATTGCACCTCTTTGTTAAAAATTAGCTAAAAATAATAAGCTAATAAATAGTATAAATATTTTTCTACTTTACATAATTTTATCTAGCACTAAAGCTTTGCATATGATTTTCTATTCAAAATATATAATTTAATAATATGCATAAGTTTCATTAAAGGAAGTAAGCTTAGAGAAAGCTAAGTTTATAGATTATGCATATGCATACCACAGTGCAAAAGGATAATTATGTGATAGAAATTTCCATCATATACCAAGAATGACTATTATATATATTGTACATTGTTGATTTTTGCAAGTGCTCTTTTCTATAAATGTCATATATATATTGCAGATGCTAGATGTACCAGACAGTAAGAGTTGTAAGGCCTAGAACTGAATGCTTTTATGAAAAGTATATAAAAATTATAATTCTGGCAATAGGTAAGATATGCTTACAAAATGTGTTAATAGAAAAAAAGTTAAATAAAATTAATGCATTAAATAAATTTATTTCTGAAAATTTACTTGAAAATTTGAAATTTTTTGTCATTTGCTACAATTATTTTAGTATGCTTTGTTTTAGTCTTTTTTGGAGTTGATTTAAAATATTAAAAAATATTTAATCAAGCAAATAAAAATTATATTCCTATAAATGCCAGGGTTATGTGGTATCTGTGTTGTACATTGTCCTATAGCAAAAATACTAATAGTTAGTACTTATATACTATAATACTATAATACTATAACACTTATACTAATAATACACATTTCCTACTAATGTACACCAGGCAAAATTTTAAATTTATCTTTTGTCATACATGGTAATCCTTTTGCACTATGATATGCATAGTACAAGTGGATAAAATTATTTTTATTTGCTTGCATTTTGTCTAATTAGCAAATACAATTTATATATAATCTTTTTGTCTACCTTGGCCTAGACATTTAGGACCAATGGCAAGTTTTTTAAGCCCATGTGATATGATTTTAGACTTTAGTAGTACTAGGTCCTATGCCTTCCTTTAGTATAATCATTAGTTAAATTATATTAAGAATTAATACTATTGAAAAATTTTGATAAAGTCCTAAAGTATATAAAAAAGCAATAGCATATATGCATAGTCAGGTCAGTCTTTTTAAACCAACTTATTAGGCCCAACCTAGTACAAACCAAGACTAAATTGTTAATAAAAATTTTTAGTTTAATAAATTTGACTAACTTGCTACTACCCAATTTTTTATTCTTGCCTAAAGACTATCCCCATTAAATCAAAACTTTTGCTATACAATAATCTTAAATTTTACAGAGCAGATGATCTTATCTTACTCTTACCTCTTATTTTGTACCTTAGAGACTGGGTCTAATCTTTAAGCAGTGGACAAATAGTTTTATTAGCTAGTCTACTAATCAGAAAAAATGTTAGGAAATGAAGAATGGAAGACTCGAAAGTGTAAAAGCTAGGTTCTATTTCAATTTCATCAAAAAAATTCTTTTTAAATTCTTTCTAAAAATATGATTTAGATGTAATTAATGGAATGCTTAATTGACTTGCAAAATTTAAATGCTATAATTCTACTGGTAAAAATATATAAAAAAATAGCAAACCTTAAAGATTTTTCCAAGTACCAATGTCCATCATAAAATTTTAATAATATTGGGGTCCCATGTACCCTTAGGATCCCATGTTTTTGTAATCAGTATTGAAATCCTATCTAACCCTTACTTCTACAGCCAGTTGAACTTGGACGAACATCTATTTAATACCTGATAATTAGATGACAAGGGCTTTAGTACTTAAAGATGGTAATTTTGCCAATTTATTTTCTGGAGAATGGTTTCTTGGATTTGTTTTTATGGTGCAATAACAATAAGCACTGGCAAATTGATTGCTATATTACTATTAGTAGATTTGATTATAGAACCGAAGAGCTTACAGTGTTAAGTCTAGTCAGCGAGTTTCAACGTGTCCTGATCTATATATAAATCTTTATTCAATCAGGAGCTGTCTCAGCGCTACATTGACGAATGCAAAAGTTGCGCGCAGCGTTTCGCCACCTGGTCGGAGGAGGAGCAGGCGCACTTTGTTGAATCGCTGCTCCAACAGATGACGCACTATCAGCACGGCCGGGTGCAGGCATTCCTAGCCCCCATGCTGCAGCGCGATTTTATTAGCGCCCTCCCAGCCAGAGGCCTGGACCACATAGCTGAGAAAATTCTCACTTATTTGGACGCCGAGTCGCTGAAATCGGCGGAATTGGTCTGTCGTGAATGGCGTCGAGTCGTTGCCGACGGCCTGCTATGGAAGAAGCTGATCGAGCTGCAGGTTCGATCGGACAATCTGTGGCGCGGTCTAGCTGAGAGGAAAGGCTGGCTGCAGGATCTGTTTAGGCCGCAGCGCGGCTGTCAGCCAAAGGAGAACGCCTACTATAGGCAGCTGTATCCGCGGATACTGCAGGACATTGAACGCATTGAGTATAACTGGCGCAGCGGTAAATACAAGCTGCACAAAATCCAGTGCCAGAGCGAAGCGTCCAAAGGTGTCTACTGTCTGCAGTACGACGAAGATAAAATTGTTAGCGGATTGCGCGACAACACTATCAAAGTGTGGGACCGTAGGACATTTCAATGCATTAAGGTAAGAATTCTGCCGCTCTGCGTTTTTTCTAGTCTCTAACCATTGGGTTTTTTCACACTAGGGTTTTAACCCTGGCAAACAAAAAAAGTGTCTGGTAAATTGGCCTTTCAGTGCCGTTAGAATTGGCCTCTCTGTGCCTTAAGAATTGGCCTCTCTGTGCCTTAAGAATTGGCCTCTCTGTGCCTTAAGAATTGGCCTCTCTGTGCCTTTAGAATTGGCCTCTCTGTGCCTTTAGAATTGGCCTCTCTGTGCCTTTAGAATTGGCCTCTCTGTACCTTTAGAATTGGCCTCTCTGTGCCTTTAGAATTGGCCTCTCTGTGCCTTTAGAATTGGCCTTCTGTGCCTTTAGAATTGGCCTCTCTGTGCCTTTAGAATTGGCCTCTCTGTGCCTTTAGAATTGGCCTCTCTGTGCCTTTAGAATTGGCTCTTCTGTGCCTTTAGAATTGGCCTCTCTGTGCCTTTAGAATTGGCCTCTCTGTGCCTTTAGAATTGGCCTCTCTGTGCCTTTAGAATTGGCCTCTCTGTACCTTTAGAATTGGCCTCTCTGTGCCTTTAGAATTGGCCTCTCTGTGCCTTTAGAATTGGCCTCTCTGTACCTTTAGAATTGGCCTCTCTGTGCCTTTAGAATTGGCCTCTCTGTGCCTTTAGAATTGGCCTCTCTGTGCCTTTAGAATTGGCCTCTCTGTGCCTTTAGAATCGGCCTCTCTGTGCCTTTAGAATTGGCCTCTCTGTGCCTTTAGAATTGGCCTCTCTGTGCCTTAAGAATTGGCCTCTCTGTGCCTTCTGAATTGCTCCCCTCTGTTGATCAAGAATTTAATTTCTGTCTCCAAAATAGACTTTTAGCTCAACAAAAGTTGGCCTTCTTCAGTGCTTCAACAGCTGACCACCCTTCTGTTTTGCCAAAGGTTCTCACCGGACACTCCGGCTCAGTCCTGTGCCTCCAGTACGATGACAATATAATAATTAGCGGCTCCTCGGACAGCACAGTCCGGGTGTGGGACGTGCACACAGGCGAGGCTTTGAACACTCTTTATCATCACTGCGAAGCTGTGCTTCATCTGCGCTTCGCCGACGGCCTAATGGTCACGTGCTCCAAAGACCGGTCGATCGCCGTGTGGGACATGGTGTCGCCTAAGGATATCACGCTGCGCCGGGTGCTGGTTGGCCATCGGGCCGCCGTCAATGTTGTTGATTTCGACCAGCGTTATATTGTATCCGCGTCTGGCGATCGCACTATTAAGGTTTGCTTAGTGCAGCTTATTGCTGCCGCGCATTATGCTCGTATTACAATTATGAAAATATCACATATTAAAGAAATTTTATATTCATTAACGAATCATTTTATCGAACTAAAACTATCACAGAAACGTGATAAAGTTATCAAATTAGAAACAGTGATCTTGAAGATTATCATGTGAGACACTGTACAGTATCATGGGAGACACTGTAGGGTATCATGGGAGACACTGTAGAGTATCATGGGAGACACTGTAGAGTATCATGGCAGACACTGTAGAGTATCATGGGAGACACTGTAGAGTATCATTTCTATGATATGATATACATAGGCCTGTATAATATCATTCTAAAAAGCAGAGCAAAGATCCGCATCAATCATTGCTTTCAAACGTGCATTAAAAGGTTTGGCACACAACCAGCTGCGAATTTTTGCGCACACTGAGCGGACACAAGCGCGGCATCGCCTGTCTGCAGTATCGCGACCGTCTGGTGGTTAGCGGCTCATCCGATAATTCAATTCGATTGTGGGACATCGAGAGCGGCAGCTGTCTTCGCGTGCTAGAAGGTAAGGCTGCAACTGTAACTCCTGTAGATTCATAGACACCCGACCTTTCGACCAGATATACAGCCCACGGCACAGCCGCAGCTAGTTGCGCGGTGCATCTGAGGGCTGTGTACAGCTTTCAGCCTGACGGGCTGGAGGGGCCGCAACACCCACACTAAATTTACCCAGCTAAAACTGGTACCTGATCTCAGCTGGTTGGACTGAAGCAATGCGGGATTATGTGCCTTGCTCAAGGGCACAAATTGTCTCCTAGGGTCGGGACTCGAACCCACGACCTTCCGGTCATAAGGCAGGCGCCCTAGCCACTACTCTAAAAAAGATTAAAAACTTGGAAAATCTGTGACATCCCGGACACACAGGCCACGAGGAGCTGGTCCGCTGCATCCGATTCGACGGCAAGCGCATTGTTTCTGGCGCCTACGACGGTAAAATAAAAGTTTGGGATCTGCAGGCCGCGCTGGATCCGCGCTCCTCGCCCGCGGCCATGTGCGTCGGCACCCTAGTTGAACACACTGGCCGGGTGTTCCGGCTGCAGTTCGACGAATTTCAAATTGTATCCTCCTCACACGACGACACCATCCTAGTTTGGGACTTTCTAGCCGAAGAGGACGACAGCTCCGAGAATGGCGTCGGCGGCGGCGGTAGCGGCGGCGGCGATGACGACGACGCCGGGGACGATAACGGACATGGCGGCGGGCGCTTGGTGCCGGCCACCCGACGCAGGCGAAACTCCGCCAACTATGTTGGCGGCGACGAGGACGACGCGGATGTTGATTGACAGCTTCGGCTTATTGATCGATTGATTAGTTGGACGCGCCGCTTGTCTGTCTGTATCTAACAGTTTTTTCCCTTTTGTGTGTTTGTATTGTCGGCTCAGTTTTTTTATTTGGCATTGTTTCTGGTTCAACGTACTCTTGCTCCTATACTGAGCAGTCCGTGTGCGTTGCACTAATAGATTGCATTGCGCTTATTCCAAGCTTGTTACTCGCTGTTATAATATTACCGGCTTGAGTAAATAATGTTGAACAGTCGGTCTCTAGGCCGCAGTGCTGCTCCCGCAACAAAGGATCGTTGAGTTGTTATTAATCTAATTTAATTTTCTGTCTGACGGAGCTTTCAATGTTAACGGATAGGACGCGCACGCCAAAAGTCCATCAACTGGACTTTGCTAACGTGTGTTGCCATGCGATCGCTAACACTAATTCGATTATACTTATAGTAGTCTACTCGGATCTGTTCATATAATTTGTGGCGGTTAAAGCCTTCCCGAACTAAACTTGTTGCTTTAACTTACTCCAGTTTTCAATAATGATTTCAACCGTTGTTTTCCCAATACGTATTTTTTGTACTTCACTCCTTATTGTAAAATGAAAGCTTGCGTTAGTAAATTCTGTACTGAAGTAGCGGATCTAGGGCTGGGGAAAGGTCAGTCTGTAAGATCCCATCCTCCAGCTTACGGGGGGAAGGCTATTTGGGATTCTGGGCGCCTGGAATATTTTGCGACGTCAAAATTAAAACAAATCGCATACTTTATACTTTCATCAATCAATCAAATATGTATGTTATGCGGCATATTAAATTTCTACACATGCGAAATTCTTGCGCACTTACCGTGGATTTTGTGTTATCCCTCGTACACGTACCTACTGTCCGATTTCAACATTGCACAGTTTGTAAGCCGCCTATATTACTTATGGCTAACTTGATCTACTTTGCCCAACCGCTGTACTAACCCTTGTCTCTGTAAATTTGCCCGCAAGTTTTGCTATTTAAAAAAATCGAAAAAATAGCTTGTTGAGATGCTAATGTGTTGGCTTTTATTTCTATTAAATCTAGCAAGTTTTTTTTGCTGAACGGTTTTTGTTCCAGAGTTTACCTAATCGCGTGCTTTACTTTGCTAAATAGTTTGAATAATTTTGAGTTGTTTAAGCCACCTTATCAATATTTTATGTCCTAAGTTGTTTTTTACATTTATTTATCCATGCTTACTTTGATTTTGTATGGACAATATTGGTCTACTAAGCAGTAAGGTTTTAATACGGGCCCAAGTTTTCATATTCGCATACAAGTACGATTGCTTATTAACCTACCAATTTCTTTTTTTCCGCTTTTTCTCTTGTGCGTGCCTTCTCATCAGCGGTCGGTCTTGGTTCTCTTTGAAAGGCTTTTAAAGACCAATCAATCAGTTAAGTTAAGGCTCTTCGTTTGCTAAAATTCTGATTATTTTCTTTAAACAAAAACAATTCCTTATTTAATAAGCATCAATTGAAGCAGGTCCCTTTTGCCAATCATCAAGCCCTGTTAGCGAAGAAGTGCGCACTAAAATGCGAGCCAGGCAAGGCTTAACGGCCTACTGCTAGAATAAATAATATCTTGCTGGCTTTCCTCCGTTCTTTCATTTGCTAAATTACAGAATTCGTCGCTTTTTTGTCTGCTAAGGTGTTAACCGTCTGCGTAAAATGTAACATTTTATTGTTCAAATATTTATTAATTTATAAAATAAATCAGTAATAGTATAGCTATACTTATTCATAACTGCAGTCTGCTATTCATATATTTGTATTTGTAGCGAACCTGTCGTAACCGTCGATGCTTCAACAGATAATGATCGCAGTGTTAGCAATGCTTTTCTTTTTGTCTACTCTCTCTCTCTCTCTCTAAATCTATAAGCTAGACACTCTCGGCTTCGCCTCGGAGATTCTGCATAGAAATTTTCCCGTTTCAGTAGGTTATTAAAATGTATCCGACGAATGCAGGGAGCGGAAATAATTAACTCGATTCAAGAAGATTCTGAGTTATCTTCGCTCCTTAACTAAATTGTCTAATGGTATCTCTGTGAGCTTAACACGAAGGGAATATAGACACATGCGTACAGTCAGTGTGATGCATGTTTTTATGTTCTGTTTCAATGGTCCAGCCCAAGCTACCAACTCCAGGCATAAGGCAAGAAATTGCAGGTTGCTGGAGACTTTCGCGCGGAACTTCTTGGGACCTGCTTACACCTCGTGGCTGTCACTCTGTTCCATGGACTCAAAATTATATTCGAATATGCAGAATTTTTGGCTAAAAAGCGCTAGGAAAAAGACTTAAGACTTACTAGGCTTTCGATGCACTGAATCTAGTTTTAGTGCGCAAACAGCTGCTGGGACTAATGTATGGTGACTCGACTTTCTCAGGCAGTGTCGAAATGGAATTAGTAGTGATTAAATTTCAACTGTACGTGTCTGGGTACAGAATTGTTCTGCCAACCTGCTTGGCGCATTCTAAAGACTCTCCACTTATTTTTTTATATGCTTATATACTACAATAAATATTCGGACACGAAGGAGCACTGTCACTATAAAACTTATCGAAAGCCTCAATGACATCAGAAAATCCACGCTCTTGTTTCTTTATACAATAGGTTCATACGCAAACATTAGGTTTACTTTGCTTCATGGTTCACAAGTAAATACATGCTTTAATCATTTATGAGAGACTAAAGAGCAGGTTCAGATATGATAACAAGAGATGTTTTCATTAGATCTTTTGCACTAATGTTTTCACTTTAGTGTAACTGGTACTTTGGGGCCGCCACAAAATTATTACTTGAAGTATTACTTTTTATTTGACCTCCCTTGAACACCTAGTTCGATTCTTGACAAAATCGAAACGTGAAATTCGTTTTTATTTCAAATTTAGTCTAATACTCGTAGATCGTTACTGGTCAGACAACAACATGCAGTAGTTGCAGCTTAAATAAATTGAATTAAGTGGTGGTAAGTTCGTTTAACAGGATAAAGTCCGATGCTGTTTTTTTTAAATAAATGAAAACAGCATTAGTTTAAGGTTCAAGTTCAGGCAGCTACAGCTATAGTTAGGCTATACCAGCCCAGCCGGGGATGAGATGTAAAAAAAGGGAATATACCATTCCAAATGGCACTTTTAATTTACAGTATTTTAGATGGGGACAGTAGGCCTATTTAGGAGGCCTTAGCATTAACATAAGTTAAGAGTAATTGTTTTAATAGTGTTTTATTTTTTTTATATATCAAAGGGCTGGGTTTATTTTTTGTGCTATAGGGATGCTATAGCATCTTGACTTTGAAAATCGCATCCTGAAATTTGATATAGGATGCGATTTCGCATCCAGATTTTTTTAATTCTCCACAATAAAAGACCTCTTAAATAAGACTTTTAAAAAATTGCATCCCAAACCCTAAAATCGTATCCTTAAATTAAGAACATGATGCGTTCCTGTGCCCAGCAAAAAAAACACAGTCAAAGGGGATCCACCTAGTTGCTTATTTACCATTATTTTGTTTTCCCATGTAAGTTGTATAATAAAATAATAATAAGTTGTATAATAAAATATGGTTTGGCTTTTTGGGCTTTGACTCAATATCTAAATTTGGTAATAGACTAATCCTTAGACTAGTTGCATGGTCATTTCATCTGCCAGCAAACAAAATGACTATTTTTAAAAAGTGTTAGAACTGTAAGAACATATTATTCTAAGAAATTTCATTTATTACAGAAAATGTGTTTATATTGATAAATTTTTTAGTGAAAAAGCTTATAATTTTAACTTATTAGTGGAATAGGCCTGATATATAAATATTAGCTAGCTTAGGCAAGACATTATTTATCTTATTTGCTATTTATTATTCATTTTTGTCTTAGAATTAAAATTTTATTTATATAAATGGATAGCTTAAACTTGGGGACTTTAGTTCTAATTATTGGCAATCTTCAAGTTTTGTTCACTAAATTATTTTCTCAATGATTTCCAAACTATTTTATCCTAAGATGATTATTTTTGTATCTCCTAGTGTACCCAGACCTTTCCTAGCAGAGAAAGTAGCAGCTTTGTTAATATTAACCTCTAACATTCAGTAAAGCCAGAAATATAAGATATATATATATAAGATGCTAATAAGCAAAGTGATGGAATTGTAATACAGAATACAGTAACACAATAACATAGTAATACAGAATAGTAACATGGAATACAGTAACAAAATAATAACACAATGATAAGGTAATGTCAGTAGTGTCAGCATGTGGAACTCAATGTTTAGACATTATAGTAATGTGAGATCCAGTATAGGATGTTGCCAAATGCATTAACAGGGTACATATAGTGCCATATAAACTCATCCAGGTAGGTTTCAAACAGGATCCTAGTCACTTTGTCATCTTCCATTTTGTCATATGGGGTAGTGAAATCATTGACCTTTTCTGGTCACTTTGTCATCTTGCCAGGATGTCACTTTATAACATAGGACACTTTGTCTTATACCAATGAAAACTCAGAAAGCTAAGAAATAATAGTGCCTAGTGAGGCATTTCTACTTAAGAAATATGTTTTGACAATTGTTGTTTGCTAATAGAAATATACAAATAAGAGTACGCAAAAAATTAAAAGAGGTGTATAGCCAAAATGTCCACAGACCAAGATGGCCTCATAGTCTTCATTTTCTATTGGCTTGAGGGGGGATCTCTATCTGTTGATATATATGCAAGTTTACTTCAACATTTTTTCATCTAATTTTGGGTTAAATAACTGATGGCCATTATTTGAACCAATTGATTTGTTTCAATGGGCAGAAAAAAAATTGCAGGTACAATCTGATTGGTAGATGATGAAATGTCTCTGCATTTTGTTATTTTTGGATACTTTGTCATTCTTCGTAATGTAGCAATATTATTCTTGGTCACTTTGTCATCTTAGATGACGAACTGGCAGATGACAATCTGACCAGCACCCTTCAAACAAGGCCTGTGACATACCATGCATTGCCCTAAGCTTGGCTTTGCAATGTGCCCAGGTGCCCTTGACTAGGTTGGTGTGCATGGTTGGGTCTTAAGGGTTCACAAAAACCAATTGGTTGTTCACCACTGCATGGTTCTGCAGTTGGCCATAAGCCTGCCAGCTATTGGTAATAATCCTTATACCAGGAAGCACATACTGCTAGATGATTGGGAGTAGTGTGGCAGCTGTCCTGTTGGGCACACCAACTAAGGTTGCTTTCTTGGCACCATGCTCAACCATGCCCAACACCCATTGGCCTGGCCAATATGCACCCTGGTGGTACTTCCAATGGAAGAAGTATGACTTATCCACTTCTATCTCCCGGCCACCACCACCAAGCTGCATTGGATGGTCCAATAGGTATTGGGCACACACATCCCTGATGAAGTTCTGCCAGTCAACTGTAGACTAGGGACTAACCTGGGCTTGACGTGCACACTCATGCTGCCTGGCATCCGTCACCCACCAGTAGATAAGGTCCAATAACTGACATAGCTTGAGGTGACTCCTTTCAAAAAAGGACCCCTTTTGGATGGACACCTGCACATGGCAGTTGGTGCAGGCCCAAGCATAGCCATCAAAAAAGTGCTCACCTTGACGGAGCTATAGCCAAAGCTGCATGGCCGGACAATTTGCACACACTTGCTGGTTGGCAATTAGATGGTACTTGGCCACCCAATTCATGAGGTCCCTTGTTGTTGCTGTAATCACAGCCAGTTCTCACATCGTCAAACTGATGTCGCACAAGGCTATAGCTGGTTGCACTTGTGCTAGTGGTACAATAAAAGTGGGTGCCACTGGTTATCCTGGCATAGCTTATTAGTGTTATATAGTATATTAGTGTATTAACTGCTTATGATATTAATGCTCCATAGCTCCATGGCCTGCTGCTACTCCTAAAGCTCTATACAGTAACGTCTATATTCCCCATAGACATTTTTTGATGAAATACCACATCAGTGAAAGCTACATCATCATTACATTGCCGTAACATGGGCCATAGACATTTCTTTGCCTTATGGAACATTAGAGGTTAATATTAACAAAGCTGCTACTTTCTCTGCTAGGAAAGGTCTAGGTACACTAGGAAATACAAAAATAATCATCTTAGGGTAAAATAGTTTGGAAATCATTGAGAAAATAATTTAATGAACAAAACTTGAAGATTGCCTAATTATCATTGTAGCTAATTAGTGTCTTTTCTATATAGAATCTTAGGTAGTTTTTTTCTTATTTATCCAGTTAACTAGACAAAAAGCTGTTTCAATTATTTTTCTAGCTAACTATAAAATATAGCCATTTTGAACATACATGCGCAACCTCCTGAATCTTACCCGGCCAGTGCAACGTTGTTTAATGTAAGTGCGACATTGTTTGTGACAAAAAGTGCAACGTTGTTCAGTGTAAGTGCGACATAGCTCGTCAGTGGAAAAATTTGTGACTTAGTTGGGGAAAAATTTGGTAGGACCAAAAAAAAGGTCCCGCGAACCATTTTTGTCTGAATCTTCCCAATTCTTCTCCATTTTGTGACTTACCCCCTCGTTTTTCACCAATTTTGCAATATACATCAGCAATTTTGCGACATACATTGGCAATTTTGCGACGTCCCTTGCTTGGCAGGCCTGTCACCCGGCCGATTCGGCCGGGTCAGCCGGGTGTTGCACATGTATGATTTTGAACATTCTGTAACAATTATGATAATTAAATTTGTTTAAATGCATGTTTTTATATGGAAAAATCAAGTTCAAATGTATATAGAACTTGAAGGTATTTACGTACTACCAACACCTTGGTTCTTAAAATCTAAATATGTATATATAACTTGGTACTAAAGGTGATAGATAAGATACAATTAACCTGGCATATTACCACTGCAACCTTCACCAATATATTTAAGATTATAAGCCTTGCTATATAGTATACTAGACAGTTTTATCGCATGTAATTGCATACAATATATATTAAATAAATTTGTTGGTTTCAAATAGAAATCATTATTACTTTACTTTACTGCAATCTACCCTATCTACATGTAGCTTATATAAGTGTATTAACCTTACAAGTTACAAAGGCAGTCCAACTCCCATACAATGATATAGTCAATACCAAAAAGTTTTGGTTTACTTTAACCAGACAAATAATCAAATGGCTATTTGTCAAGTTAACCAAACAAACAGTAATTGCTAGACTCTTAGGCTACCTAGGCCTATAGAAATTGCTTAGACTTAATATAATAATTTTAATATCCAATAATATTAGAAATTATAATATAACTTCAATAAAATATAATTTTATAATTTTTTGATTTCATTATTTTGCTATTTTACTATTATAAAAATTTTATTGTTAGAATAAGTTTTGAAATATTTCATTAGATATACTATTAGCTCTTTTTAGTGCCTCCTTAGAGGGCAAAGGCATTTTAAATTACTTGCAGCTATTAAACAAAGATCTCCCTAAGCAACTAGAAAATCTTACAAAATAGTTAGAAAATCCATTAAGCAACTAGCAAATACTGTGGTACATGTAAGAAATCCCTAAAAAGGCAGAAAATCATTTGCTTAGCTTGTGGGCTAAATCTCTTTAGAAGAAAAAAAATCTTGCAAGCATATAAAAACATTGCATATAATAATGCCTTATCATGCCTACCAAAAGTATTGCCACACCTGAGCTTTTTTTAAGTACCTGAGCTATTGCACTTATTCTGAGCTTTTTCTGTTTTTCTTTTGCACTGAAGAAGTTTTCCACCCTAAGACTATAATTGTAACCAGAAATTTCAATCTGAGACTAAGATAGATCTCCAAAATCTGATCCCTGAGCACTTCTGGTCTCAGCTCTCTTCAGAAAAATATCCGCTGCTGATAAAGCTTGCCCAAAGTGCTTGTTCCATCCCACATGGCAATGCTGACAGCAAGTGTATACTGAAGTGGGTGTCAAGTAACTTAATGAAGCAGCGCAATAGGCTAAGCAACATTACCTTAGATTTGCTTCTGACAACAAAGATGTGGATAAAGTTGTCTATTGGTGTTGGTCATGTGTCTGAACTAACCATCACTGCCACTGGTGAAAGCTAATTTTGAGGCTTGCGCCAAGGCAGATGATCAGGCTTGAGCAAAGAACAAGGAAAAAATGGCCAAGTTGTAGGCTGAACTGGATAAACAGTGGCAAGACATGGCAGAGCAAGAGAAGGTGGCAGAAAGGGTTTGACTGGAGTGAGAAGATGTAGGACAAAAAAAAGAATGTAGACAAACTGAGAAAACAAGCACAGGAGATGCTTGCGCAAGCAGATAAGCAGGAGGGCACTCTGAGGAAAAGTGCTAGTCATACCAATTCAATGTCAATGGTTTATGCTGATTCTGAGCCTATAGCGGAAGAAGCAGAAGAAGTTGTGTCTTTACCATTTCTATTTTAACTTGTTCATTTAGCTAGTTTAATTTTATAATCTTTTTGCTCTCTTTGGTCTTAATCTGAGTTCTGAGACAGTCTATGCAGTGAGACTGTAAATTATGGTTTGCCTTATGACACCATTTTAGCTCATTAGTAGTTAGTTAATTTGTTTACTAAAAAAAGAAAATACATACATAATGTGCTAATATACCCAAACGTTTTTAAAAAATTTGATCAATTGGCATTGTTAAAGACAGAAAATATCTCAGATCTGCTTTTGATTTACTTTTTGTTATTTTCAACTTCCAGCCAATTAGCAAGCCAACTTTTTAGCAAAATTTTATGCATTATATCCAAAATGAATGTGCTGAGCTATTTTTTAGACTGTGTTAATTTTTTTTCAAGCTTGTGGCAACACTGCCTACCAAGCCTATAATTAAGCCATAGTCTCCATTAAAGAATAGTTAGACTATATACTTTTAAATAATTAAGGAAAACATCATAATATATTTGGTAGGTTATCAGACTTACTAACTGGCATTGTGATCAAGGAAGACTTTTTAATAGCTTTTGCCCTACTTAGTTAAGATATAGAATTATACTTTAATTGAAAGATGGCCCATGGCTATTTAAATAAAAATATATTTTGCTTAGGCTAGCACACTCCTTATGCCATTTTTTAAGATTGGCTCTAGCTTATCATTAAGTTAGTACCAATAAAATGTATAGATTGCTTGAACATAAGCAATTGTGCCTAGCTTTGAGATGACTTCTTTTGTCCTTGTGCATAACTAGTCAGCTAGGAGTGGGATATTCTCTAGCTAAGAATGAAAAATTATTTTATCTACTTGCTGGTTAAGTAAAAAAATTAGACACCATAAAGTTAGAAAATTATTTGCTATATTCACTCTAACAGAGCAAAAAAATCTTTATGATACAATCAAAAAGTCTCCATTTTGACCATGTTACCCTTGAAATTTTATTTGCCTCACATTGAAAGCATAGGAAAAAACTTATTCTTTTAATATTTAATCCCCTTTAATTTGCACAACCTATCAAAATTTTTATTAAGAAAGCTCCTAATTAAGCTAGAATATATTTTCCAAACTCTAGCACAAGAGATATAATTCTCAGGTATAGTGTATATTTTTTATTGTTCTAAGATATTGCCTAGCTAGAATATAAGTATAAGTTGAGCAATATAGTACTATATTGCTCATAACCCCTAAAAACGTTATTTAAAAGTTAAAGGGGGGAAAAGAAAAACTTCACTAGGCCAAGTATCTATAAAATGTCATAGAATGATTATTCTCTGATTGTCTAGCTATTCAATTCATAATTCATAGCTCCATTCCACATTTGCCAAAAAGCTATTAAACTTGAGAAGGTATTTTTTAATCTGTGGAATACAAGCAAGACTGAATACAATACTGAATCATTGATTTTAAATATGCGGTTGTGTAGCTACTCACTATTGGATGCAAATAATTTTTTGCTTTTTTGTTTTTAAGGTAGATAAAGCCCTAATGAGTTCCTGCACTATTATTTCACAGATATCCTGTTATGAATAGTTACTATGCCTATATATCAATACAATCTTGCAAATTTATGGTACGTGGACTATGTGGAGTAAAGTGTTTCATATTTGCATGAATGATTACATAAATTCTGAATTTTTGCTACATTTGCTAATTCGACATGTTGCAGCAATATAAATATGACTTCTAATCCAGTTGGCGTTCAGATCTCGGCCGAGTGCCTGCCAGAATACACTGTTGAACGGATTAATCCAGACGGGTCCGAGGTGCACGAAAAGCCTCCATCGGCTTCCGAGGCATTCTGTCAGCTGGTTAGTAAGATCAAGTTCCAACAATGGGACGAAGATCTCGAAGAATTTGTCAGCGAGGGTGACCTCCTTGCTGGCGGCGGCTCAACTGACGATCAGCTCGATGAATCGGCAGCTTCGACAGGGGCAGGGCAGCAGCAGGCTAGCCAGAGCAGTGCGGCTGCTACTGAGTCCGCCTCCTACTGGCAGAATGTAAGAAGTCTATTGCCTTTCGTTATTAGGCATGATTTTATCAAAGAGTTTGCCGATCCGATCACATTCTGTACTTCCAGTGTGTCTACTTGATTGTGCGTGTCATAATTAGATCATTAGAAAAGCAGTTGCTAGTTTAACCAGCTGGAAACCAACCACAATTGAACCTGTCAGATTCGCCTGTCAATTACTTCTGCACTAGACGAGACCACGGCGCTGATGGACCTCCTGACTGCGCTGCGTCATCGGCCGCAGGCGCTCAGTTTGGAGCCGATGCAGCGCGAAGTTGAAAAGGCCGAGCAGCGAATCCAGCTAGTTGTGCAGGGCAAGAAGAAGTGCGTCCAAGCGGCGGCCGACGTGCTTGAGAAATTGCAACGCAATCATCAGACGATTTACCAGGAGCCTGTCGGCTTTGGCAACTCTGAACTGCAACAAGTAGCCCAGTGCTGGAAGCTGCGCCGCGTTGCTAACACAGTTAGCGGCGACCTGTCGCTGCGCTCAGCCGGGAGTCGCTATCCAGACAGCGGTGGATTCGAGCTGCGCACAGCCAAGGAAAGCTGCTTCGAGGTGCTGCTGCCCGGTCACCTCTACGGTCAGGCGAGCGTGCAGGTGAGGCCAAAGGGAAGGGCAATTTTATATTGCTTTAGTTTAGCTTGAAAGGGCTTAGTCTCACATTGCTTCAGTCCAACCAGCTGAGGGTACCAGTTTGAGCTGGAAAAATTTAGAATGGATGTTGCGGCCTCTCCAGCCTATCCGGTCTGAACAGCTGTACACAGCCCTTGGATGATTCCTGTTCCTTCCGCTTTACTCACCTGCTCAAGGTAGAGCTGCAGACATCTTCCGGCGAACCGCTGATGCCGCAGACGGCAGCGCCAAGCGAACTAACGCCTCGCGTCAGTCTCTGCAACAGCCAGCGGCTCCTCCTAACCCAGGAGCTGTACAACACCCTGTGCTGCGAGTGCGTCCAGACTGGCATTCGCGCTGGCCCGGACGCTGTTGAGCTGCCTTTGGCGCCTGGACTTCGGGCGGTTGTCAGTCTGCATAAAATTGTCGGGCCCGAGATGCACCAGTTATTACAGCAAACGAATGCGGTAATTATGCATTTATTTATGATAGCTTCTCCATGATCCTCATCTAAATTAGCACTACTAGGTATTCAGTCTGTGCTGGCACTCCCAGATCCCCAATCTGAACTGGCCACTCCCAGATCTCCAATCTGAACTGGCCACTGTCAAATCCCCAATCTGAACTGGCCACTCCCAGATCCCCAATCTGAACTGGCCACTCCCAGATCCCCAATCTGAACTGGCCACTCCCAGATAGATCCCCAATCTGAACTGGCCACTCCCAGATCCCCAATCTGAACTGGCCACTCCCAGATCCCCAATCTGAACTGGCCACTGTCAAATCCCCAATCTGAACTGGCCACTCCCAGATCCCCAATCTGAACTGGCCACTCCCAGATAGATCCCCAATCTGAACTGGCCACTGTCAAATCCCCAATCTGAACTGGCCACTCCCAGATCCCCAATCTGAACTGGCCACTGTCAAATCCCCAATCTGAACTGGCCACTCCCAGATCCCCAATCTGAACTGGCCACTCCCAGATAGATCCCCAATCTGAACTGGCCACTCCCAGATCCCCAATCTGAACTGGCCACTCCCAGATCCCCAATCTGAACTGGCCACTCCCAGATCCCCAATCTGAACTGGCCACTCCCAGATCCCCAATCTGAACTGGCCACTCCCAGATAGATCCCCAATCTGAACTGGCCACTCCCAGATCCCCAATCTGAACTGGCCACTCCCAGATCCCCAATCTGAACTGGCCACTCCCAGATCCCCAATCTGAACTGGCCACTCCCAGATCCCCAATCTGAACTGGCCACTGTCAAATCCCCAATCTGAACTGGCCACTCCCAGATCCCCAATCTGAACTGGCCACTGTCAAATCCCCAATCTGAACTGGCCACTCCCAGATCCCCAATCTGAACTGGCCACTCCCAGATCTCCAATCTGAACTGGCCACTGTCAAATCCCCAATCTGAACTGGCCACTCCCAGATCCCCAATCTGAACTGGCCACTCCCAGATCCCCAATCTGAACTGGCCACTGTCAAATCCCCAATCTGAACTGGCCACTCCCAGATCCCCAATCTGAACTGGCCACTCCCAGATAGATCCCCAATCTGAACTGGCCACTCCCAGATCCCCAATCTGAACTGGCCACTGTCAAATCCCCAATCTGAACTGGCCACTCCCAGATCCCCAATCTGAACTGGCCACTGTCAAATCCCCAATCTGAACTGGCCACTCCCAGATCCCCAATCTGAACTGGCCACTCCCAGATAGATCCCCAATCTGAACTGGCCACTCCCAGATCCCCAATCTGAACTGGCCACTCCCAGATCCCCAATCTGAACTGGCCACTCCCAGATCCCCAATCTGAACTGGCCACTCCCAGATAGATCCCCAATCTGAACTGGCCACTCCCAGATCCCCAATCTGAACTGGCCACTGTCAAATCCCCAATCTGAACTGGCAACGCCCAGATCCCCAATCTGAACTGGCCACTCCCAGATCCCCAATCTGAACTGGCCACTCCCAGATCCCCAATCTGAACTGGCCACTCCCAGATCCCCAATCTGAACTGGCCACTCTCAGATCCCCAATCTGAACTGGTCACCAACAGATCCCCAATCTGAACTGGCACTTTATATACCAGTTGAACAATCTAAACAGGAAATCTGTGAACACTTTAACACTGGCTACTAATTTATAGAATCCTAAAGTGCTGGCATTGTGCATTTTCAATCATTGATGTGTTCCTTCAATTCCCATTTGCAGAACGCAAAGCCATCGTCGTCGCAGCAGCAACAGCATGGCCAGCCTAGCCTGCAGCGGCTGCCTCGGCCAACCTACCTGAGCAACGCCCTGGAATGCCTGCTGCTGAAGCGGCACCAGCAGAGCCGGCCGGAGCCCGGCCCGTTTCCCAGCTGCGCTCCGGCCGGCCTATCCGAGAAGCGCCGCGAAGCCGGGCCGTTCTCCCGGCCGGTGCCGGAGCCCGAGGCCGGCCTGCTAGACCAGCTGGCCGCCATCTGCAGGCACTCGGCGCTCGTGCGCGAGGTTGCCAGTCTATTGGAGGCCTGGCCCTTGTCTGAGCCTCGCCTAGTCTGGCACTGGCAGACTGGTTCGTCGACTACCGCGCACGTCGCCGTGGAATTCGTTCGCCGCAGCTACGACCCGTTGCGTAGCCGGGCGCTGATTAGCATCGGGGATAGGAAGGTTTGTTGCAACTTATCAGCTGCGCCATATTTGAATAATGTCCTTAATTCCTCTAGACTTTAGTTCGCTGCCTGTCTCATCCCCCAGTCCTTCAGTTCGCTGCCTGCCCCATCCCCCAGTCCTTTAGTGCGCTGCCTGCCCCACCCCCCAGTCCTTTAGTGCGCTGCCTGCCCCATCCCCCAGTCCTTCAGTTCGCTGCCTGCCCCATCCCCCAGTCCTTTAGTGCGCTGCCTGCCCCATCCCCCAGTCCTTTAGAGCGCTGCCTGCCCCATCCCCCAGTCCTTCAGTTCGCTGTCTGCCCCATCCCCCAGTCCTTCAGTGCGCTAAAGCATCCAGTAAATCCATGTCACTCCGCCAGGCTGTCCTTCTAACCACCTGCGGCCAGCGCGTCTCGGCTCGAATTGGCGACGCCGAGCGTCTGCTTCAGCCGTGCCTGCTGCGCGAAGCGGATCGCCACCTTCTATTGTGCGTCCACTCCGCCTCGACTAGCCTTGGCTGGCACCTGCTGTCCAACAGCTCCGACCCCCCGGCCAGCCTGCTCCGCTCTCCTGACGGCCAGCGCTCTGTGCTTGTACAGCTCGATTCTAATAGAAAATTTTCCATCTCGGTTGATTGCGGCGACGGCCAAGCCGGCTGGCGTCGGGTCCGTCTGGATCGGCTGGCCGGCGGCACCGGGCTGGAGAAGCTGGAGCACGTGCTGGCAGCGCTAACGCCCGTGACCAATGCTTGAATTCCCCTATCTGGGAGTTTTCATCATTATTAAAAAACATAGACTAGGTGTATCTATTGATGACGTCATCGCGGGAGTAGCTGAAGCTTTCAAAACAATTTAAAACAAAGCTTCGTAATGTTTTTTGTTACTTGTTGTACTTTTGCATTTTTTTGTACTTATCTGCCACCGCGTGTTAGCTAAATTGAAGTCAGACTTCTATGCTTATTATTTAAAATAATCCATTATAAAATTAATAATAAACTTTATTAGCTATCTAATATTTAGTACTTTTTGGTCTGATTTTCAGTTTTCTTTTACTTCTGGCTTATATATTATTTCTAATTATAAATAGTATTGGCAAAATAAATGTTGGATTTGCCGACTGTTACTTTGAAATTTAGGACAAAAAATTTGCTGACTGAATATTAGCTTTAAATGTCGATAACAACTAACCTGGCGCTAGTTAATCTGATTAAATTATTTGAATTTATGAAATTTTAACCCTCAATAAACAGCGACACCCGACGCCATTGCAGCTTCCTGTGCGACCTCCGCCTATACACCAGTGCTTCATACAAGTATATAAACTGATCCATTCATATTAAGTGTTCTCCCAGTCCAGTTCATGAGAAACAAATTAAACTAATTATTTGGAAAAAAATCATCAGAGAATGGCCTCGCCCGCTATGCCAGTCCGATTCACTCTGGAATTGTCCACGCTCAGCGCCCTAGTTGCCTTGCCAATTGGTAGCGTGTTAAAAAGCACCTGCGATTCGGCGCATACGGATCATTTCGATATTAATGATGTCGATGGTAGAGCAGCGGGCGGCTACCAGGTGACAGCTAAGCGTATTAGTCGTCTAGCGGTTGACTTTGAACTGCTGCCTGTGCAGCAACAGTCGGAACCGGATGTCCGGACGGCGGCTGAAGATTCCCCGGCAACTAATAAGCCGAGCCTAAGCAGCCAGCGGGCCTGGCCAAATGCTGGTCCGCTTGTTATTAAAATGATGCCGCCGCGTCCTGGTGAGGCTTTGTTACTATTTAATTTACTTGCCTACTTTCTATTTAGAAACTCTCAATTCAGTTTATAGGGAATTCCGATCAAAATTTTGACCGATACGCAAAAACAAAGTGCAATTTTTTTCAAGATATATCTTAGTATGGAAATTCTTTGTCCGTTAGCAGCATCCGTATATATTAACCGATTTTTGCATTTCTATGTCCAACCGTTAATTTTACAAGAACAGGTAAAATTTACAAGAAAATAACTGATTTGCTGGCGTGAGACATTCTCATTATGAAATGTTTTAAGATAATTAAAGTGTCTACAAGGGAGATGATATGTTCAGTGGGCCTAAATGCTCATTCACACAGTCATTAGCCATTTAAAAAGTTATAATTTTAAGTAAATTTAACGTGTTAGGTAAATAAAAGTGTCCAAAGCTTTAAATGTACTTATATTATTGTGATGATTGGCTTAATTTGATTGCGGTGTGAATGAGTTTCAAATATGTCTAATATATAGACGAGCGTAGCTTAATTGTCCAATCGGCTCACTCGGCCATAGATTATTTATATTATTGATCATTAAGGGGTGGGTGGGATTGTGAGACGAGATACGTGATGAATCCAGCGCTAAGCCAAGCTAGAGTTGCCTCGCGAGTGTACACTTTTTTTATTAAATGTACATTTGCGCTGAAAAAAATAATTTTCGTCCCCGCTCAGCCGCGATATGTTATAATAATTAAGCCAAGGACTGTTGAGACACAGGGCCTCTCCAGCATTCCTTGTATTCTCTCTCCTATTCGTCCTGTGTGTTGAAATTGAAACTAAAGCGGCAGTCAATTTTTAATCAAGAATGTCAATGTACAAAGCGCAGCGCCTGCTAGCTGAGACTATGCGAAATCGACGCAAGCAACAGCGCGAGCATCTGCAACAACAGCAGCAACAACAGGAGGGCATTGTTGGCGCGGTGGCTGATACTCAAAGCTTCTTTGAGAAGAGCTATCAGAAGCGTGGCATTCATCCGCTAATGGAAAATCAGCAGCGCCGTGTTAGCCACCCTGTCAACCAACAGGAGTCGCATCATCATCAACAACTGAAAAAGCAAATCGCCAAGCTGCAGTCTAATAATAGAGAGCCGCTGCGTCCATGCCCTAATGGTCAGCGTCCGACGCAGCAGCACCCAGCCTGTCAGAAACCGTCAGTTGCTGCTGGCAGTCAGAAAGCCTCCAGCGTTGAATCTAGAAACGAAGAAGACTCGGCTGCTGACAACCTGGTGGCACCATCTGTGCCCAGTCGGCTGCCTTGCTTGGATCGCTCGGCTGCTCTGCCAGCCGACATTCCCGATGCTGATCAGCGCGGCCACTGTACCATGGTAACCGCCTATGCCAAGGATATATTTGTTTACCTGGCCGAGCGAGAACTGGCCTACATATTGCCCAATAATCTTCTGTCTGACCACGTTGAAGTCACCGAACGCTCGCGAGCTGTTTTAGTCGACTGGCTACTCCAATTGAGCGGCCGATTTGAGCTGCAATCCGACACTTTTCACCTGTCCGTTCGCCTGCTGGACCATTACCTGGCCGTTGATGTGCGCCTCGCCAAGCATCAGCTGCAGTCGTTGGGCGCGGCCGCTCTTTGGCTAGCCTCCAAGCTCGAGGAGGTCTACTGCATCAGCCTCGGCGACCTGCTGCACGTGTGCGCTGGCGCCTGCGGCCGGCGCGACCTCCTAACCATGGAGACTCGCCTAGTTGGCGCGCTCGACTTTCACCTGCTACCACCCTTGCCAATCACCTTCCTGCGCCGCCTATCAAAGGTGGCCGGCGTTGATAATAAGCTGCACTTTATCGCCAAATACCTGCTGGAATTGGCCACGCTCAGCACCGAGTTGTCCTGCCGGCCGGCTAGCGAGCTGGCCGCCGCCGCTCTCCGCGTCTCTCTCGGCACCGAATCGCGCGACTGGTCCGGCCAGCTGGCCTTCTACTCCGGCTACTCGACCGACGGGCTGCGCTCAGCCTGCGCCGGTCTGGCTCGCGCCCTGCTCAGAGCCGCGTCTGACACCGCCGATTCCCGGCCGCAGCAGCAGCAGCAGCACTACCGATTTGTCTATCAGAAATACCGCAGCGCCAAGTGCCTGTCAGTGGCCGCCTGCTCTCAATTGCAGCCAGGCTCGCCCTATTTAGCCAGCCTTATTGCCGGTGAATCAACTTCTTAGATGCATGAAATCCATTCTAGCATTTGTTTTATGTCGGTGCTTCGATCAAACTAGTTGTAGAATTTTATAATTTCTTTTTGCCGCCTCAAGAATAACCCATCTGAATTTTGGACTATTATAGATTTGCGCCTGTTATAGCAGTGCTGTATAGGATTATTTTTAGCCTGAAATATATATGATTGCTGATTTAATTGTTCCCATAACACCATTAGTAGCCAAGTCAGAATATTTACGTTAACTGCACGCATTTTTAGTTTATAAAGCAATTTATCCAAGCCTATATGCGAGCACTAACTACCCTTACCGATTTTCTCCTCATTATTGTGATATTTAATCAAATAAAATATTAATTTTTAAATCCTTTACCAAGCTTGTAATACGATGTCGCTCTCATCATAGTGTCAATTTTGTAACAAAAGATGGAGCATTTTTTAAAGTTGATAATTTTGTCCTTGTTTATCTGCTTTCGCCAGTTTTAATGCTGCGTCCTATTTAATTTATTCGGCCTTTGAAACAAAAATTATTATTTAAAATCGTAACTAGCAATATAATACAAATGAATAATCGCTCATCATTTAATCATAAAAAATTGCTGCAAAAACTCTTGGTCTTATTCAATCTTAGTATTAATGTTTATATCAAGAACCAGTCAAGCGGGAAATAAAAAAGTTAATTTCATTTAAATGCATACTCCTAACACGGAGGACACCTTAAATAGAAGGACGGGACGCTTCGTTTCTTGGAAAGTTTTTGGAGACCAATCTTCAAGAAAAATACACTACGGAGATAGGAAATTTGTAGTTTTTCGACATAAAATTAAAGATTGCGCTCGATTGGAAGCAGATGCAAATCTCATCTTTCGATATATGATTCCTGCCTTCTTACTCTATCGAACTATGCATGTCCTTGTGAAATATTGGTCTTCAAATTATTTTTCTTGTAAAACATTTGTCGCAAATTATACATTACTTTCAATATAATGGCATTTTAGCAGCTGCGCAGGTTCTGATCATCTTCTAGTCAAGTCTGTTTTATTCAAAGAACAATTCTATCAATCAGTATTTCGAATAGCTTTGTTGGTCCAGTCAGATGTAAATGTCTCTGAATTAGCTATTTATCATTTTGTAGTTTTTTACGAAGGTGAACTAATATCAATAAAATAATTTGAAGATCAATATTTCACAAATAAGGACATACATAGTTCGATAGAGTATGAAGGCAGGAATCATATATCAAACGATAAGATTTGCATCTGCTTCCAATCGAGCGCAATCTTTAATTTTATGTCGAAAAACTACAAATTTCTTATCTCCGTAGTGTATTTTTCGCGAAGATTGGACTCCAAAAACATTTCAAGAACCGAAGTGTCTCGTCCTTGTACTTAAGGTGTCCTTGACTCCTAACACAAACGCCTGAAATCCCTGACCCCCCAGCTGACCCGAATCCCTTCCCCGTTCAATTCACGCAGCCCCTGCGCCTAGCCGCGTACAGCCGCGCCCAGCTGTTGCGGCCCAGCCGGCCATCCAGGCGCTGCCAGCGAAGCCGCCGCAGCCTGTCAAAGCCAATCAAGAACCGTCGATTAGAGCGATTGACAGCTGCGACCCGCTGTCTGGCGAGCTGTCCAGCGATTTGATGTCACTGCTGCCAGGCGACCTGTTTCAGCTGGCCTCCGGCGATGTCGATTACGCAGCCGACCTGGCCGACATCGCTTCGTTGCTGGGGCCGCTCGACTCTTCGTCGTTGTCGACTCCGTCGCAGCAGCCGCCGCCGCCACTGCCGAATTCCCTTGCCTTGCCGCAGCCGCTGTCGTCGTCCTCTTCGTCCTCGTCGCCCCCGCCGCTGGTCGCCTCGACTCCGCTGCTATTCGATCGCGACGACTGCTGGGATTCAGTTGCCATGGTTTCCAATGCCAGTAGTTTTGTCGGGATCTCGCCTAACGATTATCATCGGCGCTATTCAGGCTCGACACAGCCGACTCGACACCAGCAGCAGCGGAAGCAGAATTTTAAACTTTTGCAGCACAAGCAGCAGCAGCAACATCCCCTTCAACAGCAGCAGCCCGCTGCCTCCAGCCGGCGAGCCGTCCGCGTCTCCGTCACTCGGCGCGGCTCAACTGGCGACGAAGGCGCCGCCAGTCGCAATCTGAGCGTCACGGTCGGCGCCAGCGGCGGCGTTCCAATCCCAATTAGCCGGTCCGCAGTCTCCGTCTCCACGGCCAGCAGCCGCTTCCGGTTCTGTCCGCTATAGCTAGATACTACTACTCTGCCTTGCTAGTCAGTAGCAATACAAGCATATGTTCGACTATTAGCGATTGAAAAATTATTTATCTTGATTTTGAACTGCGTAAATTTTATCGATTGTTTTAACAGCCACAACTACTTGTAAGAGCTTGGTTTGATTTTTTTGTATTACTTTGCAGCATCAGAGTTTTGTATTGCACTATTTTTTTCTTGCTTGTTTTACATCATTTGTTCATCATAAATCAGAGTTAGAAATCATTATTTGTTATTTTTCCTTTAGCTTAAATATGAAAACTAAGTTTCTAGCTATGCTGCAAACTGTACCGCTGTGCACTTTATTGTATTACCTGTGAGACATCCTCTTGCCGTATATTTGTGCTCATTCGTTTCTTACTGCCTGTTCTGTATTGAATTTTGCTCAGTCTGACCCCGTTCATCCAGTTTGCATAATAGTTACATTTTGTTTATATCAGTTCCCAGTGTGCATAAAAGCTGGTGTTGACAGTAACTTAGAGCCTGTGCAGTTGGTTACTATCCTTCTAGTACTTAAATAAATTTGTTTTCTGTTTTTCTATTTTTTCACTGTTTTGTTAGCTTGGTATTCGAGTGGTCTTGGCGCTGTGCAAAAATATTTACGCCGGTTTGATTTCTTGCTCTGATGTGTTTTTTTACCAGTTTTCATATTGCTATTGTTTATTTTCTACGCAGCTAAGACTATGCATGATTAAGCAGTACTGGACTCCTCTCAGCAACAGCATTTATTGGCTGCCTAGCTTGGCTTTTTCTTCGCGTTTTTGTTCACCAGTTTACTCTCGCTGGAGTGCTTCTATCGTGTTTTCTTAATGCCTTATCGTATCTAGAATTTTATGTACTTTCATGTAAATTTCATGTAATAGCATATTTTTCCAATTCTAATAAAGTTAGTCTCTTCCTGTTGTTAAAACTTAAACATAGGAATATTTAGGGGGCGTTTATTGTATCTCCGTTTTTCTTATGTTTTAATTTATAACCCAACACCTTTCGATGTGTACACACCCCATCAAAGTACACTTATCAATTATCAAACTACGTAGCAAACCAACTCTTCTATTTACCCATGACCCGACCATCCACCATCTATGTGCACATGTGATGCAGAAACTCATTCCTCCATGTACGCATGACCCGACCAGCCACCCTCCAAGTGTACATGTGATGCAGAAACACATTCCTCCATGTACGCATGACCCGACCAGCCACCCTCCAAGTGTACATGTGATGCAGAAACACATTCCTCCATGTACGCATGACCCGACCAGCCACCCTCCAAGTGTACATGTGATGCAGAAACACATTCCTCCATGTACGCATGACCCGACCAGCCACCCTCCATGTGCACATGTGATGCAGAAACTCATTCCTCCATGTACGCATGACCCGACCAGCCACCCTCCATGTGCACATGTGATGCAGAAACACATTCCTCCATGTACGCATGACCCGACCAGCCACCCTCCAAGTGTACATGTGATTCAGAAACTCATTCCTCCATGTACGCATGACCCGACCAGCCACCCTCCATGTGCACATGTGATGCAGAAACTCATTCCTCCATGTACGCATGACCCGACCAGCCACCCTCCAAGTGTACATGTGATTCAGAAACTCATTCCCCCATGTACGCAAGTCCTCAATATTAGTAAAATATTATGTCAATATTTCTGATTGCTATGATTGCCTTCTCAGATGAAAACGCACAGATCCTGTAAGGCAGAGACTTAATATTTTGCATGCTGCTATATAAGACAGTGCGGGCTGTTTCATGTTGATTTAATTTTATACTTTATTTGGGTGCTACATGTGCTGATTTCTTCGCAGCCAAAGTAGTTTTGCATTTGTTCTGTGTACTTAAAAATCCCCATATCAGAAGCGATTAATTAATAGCTCTTCTTTTTGTTAAACTTACGTAGCTGATCTAATTGGTAATTGGTATGAAAATTTATGAGTGCATTTCTTCCATCATATTTTGTTTTGGATCAATTCGTTTCATTTGCTATTTTTGTATTATTTTTTCATTTTTGCTAGTAAATAAATGTTCTAATGTTCCATTTTTTCATGTGTTTAAAGAATTTTTCATGCGAATCAGTTTTATGCTTAAATTGGAGTCTTCTTCCCCAGATTTCGATGCTTACCTGAGCTGCATTACACATTGTTCGTTTGATATTTCGGTTTTTTGTTGATGTCAAATTTCGTTTTACTGTTTGTTAGAATACTTGGTTGAGTTAAAAAATCAATTAAAAAGTAAAAAAATTGACTTTTCAATGTTTCTAATAATATATTGTGAGACTTCTGTTGAGGATTTGATAATTAACTTGATTTTAACTGACTCTGTAGATGTACTTCTAGCCGTCACCCGCCCAGATTCTCAGGTCAGGTCGCCACCCGCCCAGATCCCCAGGTCATGCCGCCACCCGCCCAGATTCCCAGTTCAGGTCGCCACCCGCCCAGATCCCCAGGTCAGGCCGCCATCCTCCCAGATCCCCAGGTCAGGCCGCCTACCTCCCAGATCCCCAGGTCATGCCGCCTACCTCCCAGATCCCCAGGTCAGGCCGCCACCCTCCCAGATCCCCAGGTCAGGCCCTCCCAGATCCTTAGGTCAGGCCCTCTCAGATCCCCAGGTTATGCCGCCTACCTCTCAGATCCCCAGGTCAGGCCGCCACCCTCCCAGATCCCCAGGTCAGGCCCTCCCAGATCCTTAGGTCAGGCCCTCTCAGATCCCCAGGTCAGGCCGTCACCCTTCCAGATCCCCAGGTCAGGCCGCCACCCGCCCAGATCCCCAGGTCAGGCCGTCACCCTTCCAGATCCCCAGGTCAGGCCCTCCCAGATCCGCAGGTCAGGCCTAAAGGGGAATCCTGAGACCCCCAAGAAACATACATGTAGTTGAATTGGCAGTTGAAGACTGTCAGTCCAGCGACGACTCCAATCACCAAGCGCCGCCTCTAACCGCAGCCGGCAGATGAGCTCGCCGCCAGCGGAGAAGCCCGGCCTGCTAGTGCCCAAACAGTCGGGCTTTCTATTGCCGGAGTTTTTCACCGAAGCTGAGCGCACATTTTGCATAGTAACTAATGAGGAATTCAATTCGGAGCCGCTGCGCCAGTGGCCGGAGATTGCCGCGGCTATAATTGCAGTTGTAGCCAACATTGTCAATTCGCCCGCTGTGCTGGACAGGCTGCCGAATCTGCGCGTTGTTGCCAATCACGGAGTGGGCGTGGAGCACGTCAACCAGGAGATGTTCAAGTGAGATATATTCGATACAATACGGATTAGTTATTGGAATGCTACTGTCAGTAGTAGAAGCCATTGTCTAAATTTCCTGCGCTCAAAGGTCTCGCGGCATCCTAGTGACGCACACTCCTGGCGTTATCGCCGAGTCCACAGCCGACGTCGCCCTGCTGCTCATGCTGAACACCGCCAGACGTCAGCGCCAGGTGTTCGACTTGATCTACGCTCCTGCCGCCGGTGCGACGCAGACCTGGAGTCCGGCCGTTGTGCCGCTGGGCCGCGACCTGGCCGGCGCCAGCGTCGGGATCGTCGGTCTCGGCGCCATCGGCCGCTGCGTTGCCCGACGCTGCTGTTTGGGCTTCGGCTGTCGCGTATTCTATCACCAGCGCCGGCGCGCCGACTCGCAGGTTGAAGCGGAGCTCGGCGGCCAGCTGCAGTACTGCGCCAGCCTGGCCGACCTGCTGCCGCGCTGCGATTTCCTGGTCCTCGCCTGTCCGCTCGTGCCGGAGACTCGGCATTTGATCAATGCGGACACTCTGCGCCTGATGCGCCCGAATGCCGCTCTGATCAACGTGGCCCGCGGCGGCCTAGTCGACACTGAGGCTCTGCTAGCCGCTCTGCAGGCTGGCGTCATCGCGGCCGCCGGACTGGACGTCACGGAGCCGGAGCCGCTGCCGGCGGAGCATCCGCTGTTAACAGACAATCGGCTGAACGTCTGGGTGACGCCGCATTTCGGTACGCATACTAGGGAGACTCGGCTCAGGATGCAGACGCTCTGTCTGGAGCAGATTCGCGACGCGCTGGCCGGCCGAGTGCCAAAGGCTGCCCTGTTTGAGCTGGAGGCGTTGCGTCTGGCTTAGCGCTGGCTCTTCACTGAACTGGTTTGATGCTTGCGGACGAAGTTTTGGACATAAGAATGGGTTGTTTCCTTACGAAAATTTTACTTATGGCAACCGGGATTGTTGCCTAGCAACGGAAGTTAAAATAATAGCAACTGGGATTGTTGCTTAGCAACGAAAAATTCAATAATGGAAACTAGGATTGTTGCTTAGCAACCAAAATTTCAATAATAGCAACTGGGATTGTTGCTTAGCAACCAAAATTTCAATAATAGCAACTGGGATTGTTGCTTAGCAACGAAAGTTTCAGTAATGGCATCTGGGATTGTTTTTTTGCAACGAAAATTTTAATAATAGCAACTGAGATTGTTGCTTAGCAACGAAAATTCCAATAGTCGCATCTGGGACTGTTGCTTAGCAACTAAAGTTTCAATAATGGCAACCGGGATTGTTGCTTAGCAACAAAAAATTGAATAATGGCAACTGGGATTGTTGCTGAGCAACAAAAATTTGAATTATAGCAACTGGGATTGTTGCTGAGCAACAAAAAACTCAATAAGGGCAACTGGGATTGTTGCTTAGCAACAAAAAATTCAATAAGGGCAACTGGGATTGTTGCTTAGCAACCAAAAATTCAATGATGGCAACTGGGATTTTGCTGAGCAACAAAAATTTGAATTATAGCAACTGGGATTGTCGCTTAGCAACGAGAAGTCAAATAATCGAAATAGGAATCGTTGCTTAGTAACAAAAAGCTTCGTATCGCAACGGATCTGTCTGTTTGCAATAAAAAGTTAGACAACAAAAACTGGTGCTTAGTTATGAATCGTTATTTTTCTTGTTTGTTTTAATTTGTTTCAGGCCAGTTTTAATTTTTAGTCATGGTCGATTTTGTAGCTAACGATGTTCATTCATTGCCTATGGTAACCGCTTCTAAAATTTAAATCAAGATTTCTTACATTAGAATTTTCTCAATTTTTTAGATGAATTAATGATATGCGATTTTGCTAGATTAAATTTAAAATAAATCTTTTGTCTGTTGCAATAGCGCTTAAGCGAGATGTTTTTGAGATGTTTTTGTTTTAAATTGTATTTTTTGTCAAGTCATAGTATTGACTGGTCTCTTTGGACTTTTTTTGATAGCACAAAGCCAGTTATTTTTATCTATTTTTATCCCAGTATGGTATTCCTATTTACGCTTAGCTAAGTCACATTTAGCAAAGCAGAATAACAAAAGACCCGTTTTTTGCCATAAAGTGTAGTACTCAAGATTAGAGTTTAAATATAGTGAAGTAAAAAATCTATCTTTCCCTAACATTCCTAACACTTTACAAACTTTGCTTATTTGTATTAGGGAAGCCTAGCTTTCGAAAATCTTAATAGGCAGCTTCAGTGCTAACTGTGAATCCAAATTCACAGGAAAAGGTTTTTGGGTCTTAGATTTTGGGTTTGAGTGGGTATAGATCTTACAGAAACAATAGTAAGTTAAAGGTGTGTAACAAAGTCATTATGGTTATTTCATACTAATGCATTGTTTGGCTTGGCTACTTCAACTATACGAGTAAGTTCATGTTAGAATGCGACATTCGCATGCGCTTTTTTCCAGCTAGCTCGTATTCCATCAAATTGAACTAAAATTATGGAAGCCAATCGCGAGCTTTATTTCAACACCAGCGCCGAAGCTGGCAGATTAAACTTCGCAGTAGACGTTTTGAACCGGGAGAACTTCGGCGTCACCCTGCACGACCGGCTCAACAAGAGCAGCAGCGTGCCGCACTGCTTCGTCGGCTGGTCCACAGAGGACAGGCAGCTTTTACAGGAGGCAATTGCCAGTTCGACTGCTTCGGCGCATTGCCAGATATTTAAGCACCCCGAGGTTTTGCCCACTCTTTGGCTGAAACCTATGGACGAAGTTTCTTTAGTGTCTAGGTGTGTGTGTGTGTATTGGTAATTTTTTAATCTTGTTTTTGTCTTGAGAAGTTTTGGTGTGACATTTATTGGATTATCTGGCTGGAGGGACCCGAAACACACACCCATATATTGTCCCTTGGACTTAAAGAAATTCGGGATAAAAGTGCCCTAATTGATCAAGGGCGCAAATTTTCTCCTAAGAGGTGGTGCTCGAACCCACGACCTTCCAAGCATTAGGCAGATGCCCTAGGCACTAGGCTGCAACTCCTCTTAAGTAAATATATAACATCGCATTCATAAATTAGACCGAGACACGCGGCACGTAAATTAGTCAAAGCGCTGCTGATGTCCATCGGCCTTTATCCCGCAGTTTCCAGCTGGACAGGCAGCTGCAGTACAGGCTCGTATTCAACATCTTCATATTCGACAAGCCGGGCAGCCTGCTGGAGTGCGCCCAGTGCGCCGAGGCTCACACACGCGGCATCTACGATGGCAGCAATTCTAGAAGCGGCAACCGGCGCCTGCCATCCAAGATTGGCATCGTTTATGCTAAGCCGCAGGGCGCCGACTCCGACTGGGCGCCCGCGCACTTCGGCTCCGCCCTGATGTTGTTGACGTCGTCCGCCCAGTACGTCCGTCTGAACGGCAGCGACAGCGACTGCGTTCTCGGCCTGCTGCCCGTCAGCCTGCCCGCGCATTCTGACAGCGCCCGGCGTCTCAGCGTCTCCGTGCCCTTCACCGTCACCTGCCTCAGCTCCCACACCGACCGCGGCAGCAAGAGGGGCATCTGCGTCACCGTCTGCCTGGAGACTGCGCCGGCTGGAAGCTTCAACTGCTGGCAGGTTGCCGGCCGGTTCGCCTTTCGAATTCGCGCCGTCGCCTCGCCTTATCGCGACCTGATGGCCGAGGTGTTCGAGCTGCTCAGCCTGGAGCAGATCGGCTGCCCGGCCGGCTGCGGCCACGCCGAGAAGACGCGGCACCAGAGCACCAAACTGCCCGCCGGGGTCAAGCGCCGCCTGCCGCCGGATGAAGACGCGTCAAATACGTCGTCTTCGCCGCCGCCGCCTCCGCCACCGCCGCCGGCTCCTGCTCCCCCTGCGCCGCCGTCTCAGCCTGCGGCGTCTTCTCAAGAGCAGCAGCTGCAACAGCTGGTTAATCCGGTCCAGCTAATACAGCAGATTCTTTCCTTCAGCTTCGAGCCAAAGCTAACCTGCGACGAGAACTCCAGCAGAATAGTGCTTGATTTCCCGTCGCCTATGCAGGCAAGGTACGCCGTGAAACTGATTAACGGCCAGTTTGAGATTTTGCGCCATGCCCAGCAACACCTGCTGTGCGCTTTGACATCGGGATTGGCCACCCCGCCAGCTGCCAGCCAGGCCTCATCAGATAGCAGCGGCAATCCCATGCTAGGCGACCCGATGCTCTCGGTGCCCCTTATTGACAGTTTCTTGCAGCAGCAGCAGCAGCAGCCTTTTCCTCTGCGACAGAATGACACCATTGACTTGTTAAAGCGGATTCTATCGAATTCGTCTAATGTGAGCGATGCCAGCGGCCTGAACCTCAGCTTCCGGCTTAGTCAGGAGTTGCAAAATTTGTCACAGAATGAGCAGCAGCAGCAGCAGCAGCAGCATCTGGACGATCGGGTAGTGGCCGAGCCGGCAGCCGCCGAAATGCCGCGCCCAACTGATCCGGTTCTGTCGCACCAGCCGACAATTATATTGACACGCGAGGTGAAGCTCCAATATTTCTACTTTTAGTAGGCTGTTTAGAACGGAAATATCCATTTAACGACATCGCTCTATTGTGCTACTGGTTTTGGGGGTACGTTGAGACATTTAAATTTCGATGCAAGCGCCAGTCAGAGACGGGGGCTACCCACTAAGCTGCGCATTCGCTAGTCTTGCAGAGCGGAAAGTTTCATTTTTGCCGCGTGCAGTTTCTGTGCTCGGCTGTACTTTTTTATAGCAGCCAAGCTTGTCCTCGCCGCAAGCAATTGCTACAGCGTTTTCACACTGACAGAATGTCCTAAAATTCGGGTGTAGGTTTAAAAACTTACATATTGCTGCGCAAGGAATGAGCAATGCAATTAGCGCTAAATTTTCCTACTAAGTCAACTCTGATAGATTGACATTCCATTATGATCTTATATCCGCTTCCCATCCGCCCCATATTCAGGTCAGCTACGATCCAGTATCCGCTTCCCATCCGCCCCATATTCAAGCCAGCTACGATCCAGTATCCGCTTCCCATCCGCCCCATATTCAAGCCAGCTACGATCCAGTATCCGCTTCCCATCCGCCCCATATTCAAGCCAGCTACGACCCAGTATCCGCTGCCCATCCGCCCCATATTCAAGCCAGCTACGATCCAGTATCCGCTTCCCATCCGCCCCATATTCAGGTCAACTACGATCCAGTATCCGCTGCCCATCCGCCCCATATTCAGGCCAGCTAAGATCCAGTATCCGCTTCCCATCCGCCCCATATTCAGGTCAGCTTCCTTTTTGCGACTCCGTGCCTATTGGGTTACCTTTATCTTGCAGCCATCGCAAGGCTCCGTGGCAGCAGCTGCAGCTTCTGCGGCCGCGCCCGAGAAGGCTCGCCTTGCCTCCCTGTCCACAGAAGCCGCTGGCTCTGATGAGCCTCAGCAGCGGCGGCGCTATCCCGAGAAAACGGACGCTCTGCTTGGCATGATCAACCTGAAGAAGTATTCAAGCAAGTTTTCCAGCCTAGGCGTCCACCTCACCAAGGATCTGGCCCGCATGAGCACCGCCCAGCTGACCAGCTCAACAGATGGGCCGGCCATGAGTCTGCAAGATGCGCAGAAGTTGCGACGTGAGCTTGACGACTACTTGGCTTGCTGTGGCGAAGGCAGCGGCGGCGGCGGTGCCATGTTCCAGCTGGAGCGGCTGACTCCGTCAACTGGCGACTCGCTGTCCAGCTGCTACCGGCCAGGCGGCCTGGGCGTGCGGCGCTCGCCGAGGCAGTCGACATCGACAGCTTCGTCGACGTCGACGTCAACGTCAAAACGTTCATGAAGCTTCGCTGAGCGTTAGTTTTAGATGGAGAGTTTGACCGCATTGAGTAGGTGGATTGCTAGTCTAGCGCATAAGATGAATAGGCGGATTGCTAGTCTAGCGCATAAGATGAATAGGTGGATTGCTAGTCTAGTGCATAAGATGAATAGGCGGATTGCTAGTCTAGCGCATAAGATGAATAGGTGGATTGCTAGTCTAGCGCATAAGATGAATAGGTGGATTGCTAGTCTAGCGCATAAGATGAATAGGCGGATTGCTAGTCTAGCGCATAAGATAAATAGGTGGATTGCTAGTCTAGCACATAAGATAAATGGTGGATTGCTAGTTTAGCAGAAAGATGAATAGGCGGATTGCTAGTCTAACGCAAAAGTTAATGCTGGAATGCTAGTCTAGCTTATAAGATGAAAAGATGGATTGCTAGTGTAGCAGTGGAGGCAGGGGGTTTGCTGCCTCTACAAGAAGTTGATTTAAGTAGCAAAAACAGTCTATTTCAGCGAGAGTAATGAGCTTATGACTTGTTAGATTAGCTCATTCAGTTTTCGTGACATTGATTTGTCACTAGTCATTAGTGGCCTAACACTAAACATATTACATGAAATCAGGTCTTTTTATCTAGGTATCTTTATCTAGGTTTTTTAAACCATATTTTCTTATCAAGTATGAAATTTTGGCGGCGCACTTTCTATTACTTAATTTCTATTCATGCGGCGTACAGCTGCTTTATGTACTTTTCGTTAGCATTCTTTCAAATTCAAATTCAAAGAAAAAATTTCCATGGTCCAACTGGTGTTAAACTGTTTTGCATTTAATAAAAAGCAGATATTTTAGCCAGCTAAGCATGATTGCCAATTGAAGCAATCCGCTTTATTTTTTTCAAGAAAAAAAATTTCTTTTCATGCTTTACTTTTTGCATAGAATTTTTTTTACCGACATGAAGCTGATAAAGTGAAAGTGTGTTTTTTCTGAACCGCACAATTGTGTACATAGTGTTAATGCAGGCTGCACAAAAATATAAACTGCTAATTTTCTTTATGCTCCGTTTCGTTATGAAAAATTATTATACAGTTATTGTTAATATTAAATATATGCCTTAGTTTTTTTTAATTGAGGCTCGCTCAGATGTCGAGGACTCAAGCAATTAGGGTTTTCAAATGCCTTGCTCAAAAGCACAAGTATTCACCTAGGCCTGGTTGGGATTCGAACCCACGACCTTGCAGTCACTATACGGGTTTTCTTCTAACTTCTAACGATGGTTACAATTTACAATGGACAAGTTAAAGCATCGTAGCATTAATTAATAGAAATAACCTTCTACCGTATTCAAAGTTCTCTGTTAAACTCTCAGTCAAAGTCGTCATAATTGTCGCATTTGTTAAATTATGAAATTTTTTTGTGTCACATGCTGCCCGCTTGCCCACAGCCAATGCGCATGGCCGGGGAGGTCTTTAATTGAGATAGAAAATCCAAGAATTAATAGCTCTCCGCTACGGAGTGTCACGTGAGTCTGTCGGTGGCTTTGGGGCTAGAGGGGGTCTAAGACCTACCCCGGGCCCATCCCCCCACACGCGCGCAACGTTCTCTTATCGACTTCGATAGATTTCCCAGGGTTGCGGCTTGCTCTTATGGGTCATTTATTTAATGATTAATGGGACTGACCACCTGAAAAACTAAAGTACATTATCGATTTAAGCAGATTTTTTCGCGTCAAAGTCCAGAATATCTAAACTGAATATTTCAATTGTACGCTCGTAAAATTGTGCGCTTCAATGACCTCTCCGCGACCGCCGTACAAAAAGATGAAAAATAGCGTACAATTTTATATATCTAAGAGTAAACCGCTTCTTTTTTTCTCGTTTATTCAGCATATTATGCCAGAAACTCTAAAAATAATAGTCTTATACACTGTGATAGTTGAGATGCTTACTTAGCTATAGTTTCTGACAGGGGAATGGGTCTGTCTGCAATAAAACTTGCCAGCTTTTTTCTATATACACAATCGGATGGCAGGTTAATTCGGGCTATTTGCACTCGTCGTACAATATACTGCATGCATACGGCGCAGAAAACGTTAAGAGTGCAGAAAGCTTTTTTTTGTAAAACGTCGCAACACCATGCAGGCTAGGCCGGCCATTATCCCAGTTGGCTTGGCAAACTGCGGGAGAGAAGCAGCGAGACAATGCGCTTCTGACTATGGGCTTAACCCTGTCTCTCTTCAACCCTCTCCTCAACTGCTAGAGAACGGGTGCCCAGCCCCCAAAGAGACAGAAGTTATTCAGTTATTCTTCTAAGTCCACGTACGAGCGTACTACCCGTTTACAGTGTGTGCGCTAAGTTTATGGCAATGTCACACAGTGGGCTGCCGCGCTGTATGAGAGCGCGTGCCTATCATTTGCAGTACATTTTGCTCTTCATTAAAAATATATTTGTATTAATTTTTTAGCTGATATTTGGACCTGACCTCTTCCATCCGTAGATTTTCCTCTCTGAAAATAATCATCTGGCTATTAAGATGCATATTCATAACCTAAGACTTTGCCTCGTGATTCACCTAGCACAGAAACTGTAGGATTCATCCACAAGATAAATCCTTCAATGCTGTGAGAGTCAAAAGAGATTCATCCGATGATAATCACTGAGCTAGATTTACCTGCTAAGATTGGCGCTCTGTGATTCATCTATTATGATTCACCCACTGATTTCTGTCTCTTGGATTCACCGTAACAAATGTCTCACTCATGAGATTGACCTGAGCCGAGGTCTCACCGCTGAGATTCGCCTGAGCTGAGGTCTCACCGCTGGGATTCGCCTGAGCTGAGGTCTCACCGCTGAGATTCGCCTGAGCTGAGGTCTCACCACTGAGATTCGCCTGAGCTGAGGTCTCACCGCTGAGATTCGCCTGAGCTGAGGTCTCACCGCTGAGATTCGCCTGAGCTGAGGTCTCACCGCTGAGATTCGCCTGAGCTGAGGTCTCACCGCTGAGATTCACCTGAGCCGAGGTCTCACCCCTGAGATTCACCTGAGCTGAGGTCTTTCCGATGAGATTCACCTGAGCTGAGTTCTCACTGCTGAGATTCACCTGAGCCGAGGTCTCACCCCTGAGATTGACCTGAGCTGAGGTCTTTCCGATGAGATTCACCTGAGCTGATGTCTCACCGATGAGATTCACCTGAGCTGAGGTCTCACTGCTGAGGGCTACCCACTGACCACAGAGATTCACGTGCCTAGGTTCATTACCCAAAATTACCCACTGTTCACCCACTGAAACTCGCCTACTCAGACTCAGCCGCCGGTGTTCACCAGCTGAGCTGAGACTGATTCTATAACCATTAACAGCGAACGCTTATGGGCTCCGAATTTGAGAGTGATTATTTTAAGATGAAAAGAATAAATTTTATTAAATTGCTTTTTAGCACCAAGCAGGTCACTAGTTGGCGACAAACAGCCTGACACACTGCACAGTATAGAAAGTATAAGAATTTTTGATAAGAAAAGTACATGTGCATGCTCTCTATCGGGGCGAGAGGGGGAGGGAGAGTCAAAAACCAACCGATTAAAAGTGCACGCACAAAGTGCTCGTAAGCAGCCACATGAATTAGCTAAATGATAGAAACCTGCGATTTGTTTACATTTTGTGCAGCAACCACCCCCGCGCCAACAATTCCTCCGCATTAAGGTTGACTCGGTGCAAACGGATCTTTGTGTCTCCATCAAACTCGGCCTTGAATAATATTGTAATAGATCAAGTTTGTGCGCTGGCTCTTAATAAAGGGACGCTTCGCTTAGTTTGACAATCCGCGCCTCTCTAACCCTCCTGATTCGGCCTTAGAGGCAGGTCACGTGAGAAAAGAGAAAAAAAGAGAGAAAGAGAAAGAGAAAGACAGAAAGAGCTCAACAGTCACGTGGCCAAATTGTCTGCGCGTCCAGACGAAATCCCGCCGCAGCCGCCCCCCTCCCCCTCCAGCATATAATTTATCCGACGGCCAACCAAATTTTGGTGCTAATGCGCCGCCGCTTGGTTTTGCTGCTGTCCCCAGTCTCCAGTAGGCAACTATTCCGATTGTTCAGTAGCAACATGACTGACAACTCGCCGCTAGACTTTGCCGAGTCAGCCATCGAGCGCTACCAGGCATTTAAACGCGCGTCTCCATTTGCCGTCCACTGCGAAGAGTACACTCTGATGCGCAGTCTGGGCAAATCCCTGGCCGGCCGCCAGGTGCTTGACCTCGGCTGCGGCTGGGGCTGCTATACCCGCCGACTGGCCGAGCTGCGACCGGCCGGCCTCGTGGCCACCGACGCCTCGGCCGACGCCATCATCCTGGCCAAGGTGTACAACAGGGACTTCAGCCTGATTGAGTACCGGGTGGAGGATTGCGCCGACTTGCCGGATAAGTGAGAATTGAAGCTATGAGCTATGTACTTTAGTACTTTGGGCGAGGATCACCACAAAATTAAAAAATAAAGTAGTAGTATTAAAACACTATATGAACCAAGAAGCATGCCATTAGCAGGTTCTTGATTTATGACTGATGAATAATGATGAAGAGACTGATTAATAATGAAACTCGTTTCTGTGCACAACATTTTCTGTCTGTATTAATAAAGTAGCTATAGTTGAATTATTATGCTTTGTGAGAAGCAGCAAAACAATAGCTTTAGTTAAATGTCTAACTGAACTTCTTAATGTCAACGCCATTAGAATTCACAAGCCAAGTTACATCGAAGGTCTTTTGTTTGCGCATTATTAATTGGCTTAAAAATTTGTGGTTTTCAAAAAGTACATAGAAAATTGCGTGGGGTCCGAGGTGGTAAAATCAGACAAAATAGCATTACAAAACAAGGTCAGGAGAGTCACATGGCCCCGGAATGATATTTGTAGCTGGCCAAACTGTACACCCTTCCTCATTGTGCCAATTTCCTAGTTTACTGCGTTAATTGCCACGTTGCTGCTTTTCAGTTGGTCTGTAAACAAACAATTCTATTTTGACATGCAATACTACTAAGATCTATAAATCTACAGAATGTTTTGCTGACTGACTTATCAGACAGGACTTCTTCTCGTCGTCCTTGCTTGGAAGTTCATAATTTTTTTCCTTGCCGATCTTAAATAAATCGGTCGAAGTTAGCGCGAGGCAAGCAATAAAACATGCAATAAATTCTTGGCAGTTTCGGTCGACGCTACTATCAGCAGCGGATAAGGAGTTTTTTATTCTATTGCGATTCTTGCTGCAACAGCAGCAAGCAGATGTTGCCTTTATAGGATCTGTCGTCATAACTTCTAAACACAAGTCGCCGACATCCCATTCCCCCATTTGCAGGAACAGATTCGACCTCATTCTGGCCAACTTTCTGCTGCCATTCAACGCCAACGTCGACCTGCTGCGCCAGACCTGCGCCAACATCTACGCCGCGCTGAAGCCCGGCGGCCGGCTGATCGGCTTCCTGCCCAACTGCTTCCACGGCGTGGACTTCAGCCGCGAGACTGTCGGACGCCAGGTCCGTACTGCAAGCAAATTTGTTTTACTTTTAGTTCAAATAAAGCAACGTTGAGGAAATCAGAGAGCTAAGAAGCGGTCAGTAAGGCTGGCAAAGAGAGAAGAGAGGAACGAAGCAGGGGAGAAAGGGGAGAGCTGAGCAAAGACTGGGTGGAGAGGAGAGGAGAGGAGAGGGGACACGGGAAGAAGTAGTCAGAGCAAAGAGAAGTCACACGGAGAGCGAGAACAAAAGAAGCCCAGCTGGCAAATGCAGGTAAACGGGATGTACGAGGTGCCAGCCAATCCAGTGGACGGCAGCGTGATGCAGCTGGTGCTGTTCACCAGGCCCACTGAGACCCGGATCCCGTTGCGCTGGTACCACCGGGAGACCTACCTAAGCGCCCTGCTGGACGCCGGCTTCGAGGACGCCAAGCTGCGGTTCGACAAGCCCGAGGTGTCGCCAGCCGGCCTGGCCACGTTCGAGCCCGGATTCTGGGACGGGATTCTCGGCCAGCCGGTCGCGCTGCTGATGAACGCCACCAAGTGAAGGCGGCTGCTGCAGGAGGCAAGCACTGTCCCTGACCGGATGCGCGGGAATCCGCAGACTGAACTTTTTCATTGCCACTTATCAACAGAGTCGCGTTGCCTTCACTCGGTGTTTTATTTTCGTATATTTCTTTTTTTGTATCTACCTCTTGTTTCCTTCTGTTATAATACTCGTCATCTCCCTACTCCTCTCCCGCCTCTGTGTGCTCTTACTTTCTTGGTTTTTTTAACGAGCGTAAATACTCAATACCGGGTGCTTGGCTGCTCCGTGTAAAATACGTCTGATTTTCTGGATAACTCCAATGTCCGTGTACAGTTTGTAGTCGCACTAAATGCTGTACTTTGTCATTATTATTTAATAAGCAAACTTCTTAACTCGCTATCAGCATCTATTCTATTTAATTATCTATTACTGGCTCGCACTTTCGAGTGAGCTTCTTTTTAATCCTATTAACTCGATCAAACAATTTTTAATAAATTTCAAATTGTCTTAATTTTAAATAGAATAAAATCTGCCTGATATTATAAATCGCAACTCGCTTATGCCGCCGCCCTGATAAAGGGCGGGTCCCTAATTTGAGCACTCGATAATTGGGAAGATTGGTCGTTTGTTAATTTAATTTTCCTTAGTAAGCAGTCGCTGTTTAACATATTGAGTAGTATGGCGAATTATGATTCTGCCGCATTAGCACTGCGGAGATAGGCGGCAGTGTAAAAGGATAGGAAAGCGTGGTTTTGGCTGTCTGGCTGGCTGGCCGGCCTATGGGGAGCATGGGGGTGCGAGGGTGCGCACTGTGCGATAAGAGGTGGCTGGCTGGGGTGAAATTAGTCGTGAGTATAGGTAAGGTAGGCGGGCAGGCAGGCGGGGCGAACGAGTTAACACCCTGTGTCACGACACGAGCGTACCCTATCCGTGCCTTGCACTTGAGCCTGCTAACACAATAATTTTTTGTCGTTAGGGATGGGTCTGTACACTCTATAGCTCTATGTCAATGAGTGGAACTCAAATTTTTGGTATGACTTAACTGGCTTACAAAGCGCGCTCTGGGGATGGAAATGTAAATAAAAGAAAAATAAGTCTGCCGCACTTGCACTTGAGAGATAGGCAGCAGTGTAAAAAGGATAGGAGGGGGGCGTGTTTGGCTGACGTGCTCTGAATGTGCACGCATGGCGATAAGAGGTGGCTGGCTGTAAAGCGTGAGGGTAGGGTCGGATGGGTGGCCTATCCGAGTTAGCAATGGAGACAGCCATGGCAGTCCGCCTATCCCTTTGCGCTGAAGCCGGTGTGGAGTTAACTCTCTTTTCATTGGATATGGTTTACACTTGGAAGATAATACCCACACTAATTCACGTGCAAAGCTAGTGGATGTGCTCATGATACTAATCGTTCATAAATTTGTGCTGTGGAAATAAGCAACAGTGAAATAAACACCTAGCGCTATTAAGCCAACAGGGTTTTTGCCGTCTAGCTAGCTGGCTGCGCAACTAAGTTGCACGCACTCAGACACGAGAAACTGGTGAGGGTGGAATATGATGGCCAATCTTTTTGTATTGGAGAATTAAAACATGGTTCCGACTCGCTGTAAATGAAGAATTCAATTGTTTTGAATTCATGCTAACTGAAGGATAATTTTGGCTTTTCATTGCTTACAAAATAAAATGGCATTAAATATTCAATGTTTTAACGATATTATGGGTTGTTTCTGATGATGCGTACGCATCAATATAAACGGAATTTAATTGGTATTGAAAGGGAGCAGTTTACTTCAGCTTTCTTAGTAGAGAGCATATGTGCTTGGTATCTAATAGGATGATGGGCATAATAGAAAGAGTGGGCATATTTACTCGTAAATTTCAAGCAGTAATTGTAGTAACGCTTGAATAAATATTTACATGTTTGCTTGCATTTACTCATTGATAATGCACCCACCCCACCTCCACTTCGAGGGTATAAAAGAGGGTGAAATTTTTTGGTTCTCAAAGATTAAATCAAACTGAAATTTCGCTGTCACAACTCGCCATGGATCTTAGCGACGGATTTAAAGTGCAGATTCAAGACTATGAAGGCCATCGATTTATTGCGATCCGGCGCTTCTTCTATTCTGCTGAGGGAGAAAAACCTGGCATTCCTGGCTTCAACTTAAACGCCCACCAATGGGAGAAGCTGAAGCAGTTGAAGGCTCAACTTGTGCGCTCTGCTATCAATCGGCACAACGTCACCGTAAAGCTCGGCTTCGACAAACTCGTTGTTGTCAGCGGAGGGACCATTTGGCTAAAGCGTTTGCCTGAAGATTGCACAGAAGAGTTCCTGCGACGCAATTCAGTGGCACTGACGCCAAACCTGTGGCGCTCGCTTTGGAAAACTGCTGCTTGGATCGATGAGGAGCTGCGGGGAAAGCCTGCAGAAAGCGAGTATGAACTGGAGGCTGAAGATCTTAAGACAGAAAATGAAGCGCTAGTCGATTATCCAGAGAGTGTATCTGGAGAAGAGGCTGACGGTGAGGCGGAGAACACGCTACTAATCGCTCAGTCGGACAACGCCAATTTCGAAGCGCCTTCGACTCCTGTCTCACCATCTGCATCAACTTTTGGCCGCATTTCGAAGCATGATAGCGACCTATCACAGGATCCTCTGTGGTACCAGATTCGAGCGGCTTCAGGAGTCGGCAAGGACGGCAGCAGCACTGGAAGTCGCAAGCGAAAGCTTCCATGGCCTCTGCGCAGGCAGGATGGTGTGAAGCTCCCCAAGATTGGAGGCTACGATAATTAATGAATTACTGAATTCCATGCTGACTGTTTGTTGTTCCATGTTTTTCTAACCCATTGCATCACGCGCTTGCAATAAACTTATTATTTATCCAGCTATTGACTTCGTAATTGCAACGTATGTAATTATCTTTCATTAAAACTTTCAAAATCATAAAAATTGGTAATTTTTTTATTTCGCTACTCTTATAATCGAATTAGCATTCTTCTATTTTGCGTATGATGTTAAAAGCAAAAAATTAAAAAAATACACCGCCTCGAAGGTTGAAACCTTGATTAAAACATTTTGGCAACGTTTAAAAATTGTTGATTTTCTTAAGAAAACAATTTCTTTATATCTTTATGAGGTTTGGCAGATGGACAAAATTTATTTTAATCCAGAGCAGCCAGCCAGCTTTTACGGCTGCAATAAATTTTTGCATGAGGTTCGAAGACGAGGAGTTAAAGTCAGCGATCAAGCTGCAGGAGAATGGCTCCATGATCAGACTGTATACACACTGCACAAGCCTGCACGCAGAAATTATCCCCGAGCACCAATCATAGTTCGAGCTATGGATGATCAATGGGAGTTGGATTTGGTTGAAATGATCCCGTTTGCTAAATACAATAAGGGATTTAGATACATTCTCACTTGTATTGACGTTTTGTCTAAGTTTGCGTGGGCCAAGCCGCTGAAAAATAAATCAGCAGCCGAAGTGAGGTCCGCTTTCGAAGCTATACTAAAAAGTGCAAAGCGCAGGCCACGAACAGTTCGTTCAGATCAGGGCAAAGAATTTATTAACTCCAGCTTTCGCCAGTGCTGCATCGACAATGAAATTCTGGCATTCAAAACCAACAGCGAGCAAAAGGCTGCAATCGTGGAGAGATGGAACCGAACTTTGAAGAATAAAATGTGGCGATATTTCACTCACAAAAGCACTCTGCATTGGCTTGATGTGCTGCCAAAGCTAGTGAAATCGTATAATTCTACTTATCACAGAAGCATCCGGATGGCGCCCAAAGATGTCTGTAAACAGAATGAGTCCGAAGTGTGGATGAACTTGTATGATGGCAAGGCGATAGAAACTTTAGATAAAATCAGAAAGCCCAAATTTCGTGAAAACCAGTCTGTGAGAATTTCTAACGCACCTAGGCTATTCAGAAAGGGATACAAAGCGAACTGGAGCGAAGAGGTATACACTGTAGTGGCAATGGCCCCCAAGCATTACCCCTACATGTACAAGATTCGTGACATGAAGGGGGAGGAGATTCAAGGCCTCTTTCATGAGCACGAGTTGCAGGCGGTGCCTGATTCACAGCGGCTCTATGTGATTGACAAAATATTGAAAACTAAGAAGCGGAACGGGAGAATTCACTATCTTGTCAAGTGGGCCGGCTGTGATTCAACTGGCTGGGTGGATGAAAAGGACTTAAGAAAAGTTTAGATGACGTTTGCGATAGATAAATAATAATACTTATTGTACAATGCGAAATATTGTGATCAATAGTAAAAATGCTGAAGGTACTTCTTGTGACTTTGATTTTCACCTGTCTTCACCTCTTTACTTGGATCGAAATGTGGACTATGAGGCAGGTCTGGTTGAAATCCATCTGCCTGCTGCATGGTTCAATGTTGACGAGCCTTACTGCTTCTCTGTCTCAGATGGAAGAGAGCATGAGACCCTGGTTCTTCAACCCGGACGCTATGCAAGAGTTGAGGAGCTGGTGGAATGCCTGAATGCGTTGTTGGCCAGCTCAAACTTACACTTGGTTGATGCCAAAGGTGATAGGGATTCTGAAATGGAGGCGGATGAGTCTGGTCTAATGGAGCGTGGAAGAGAATTTCATGGCATACACTTTGAGATTCAAAACTCACGAACGGTGGTACACAACAACAACATGGCGCGCGCAGAATTATTTCTCCCAGCTAATAAAATTTTATTTTGGCTGGGATTCGGAAATCAAGCTGTCAAAATCCAACCTGGGCGACATGTGTCAAAGCATTGCATTGGTTGCTCTCCCACCAGCCTAATTAATGTGCACTGCAGCATCGTTGAGTCAACAAACTGCAACTCAAGCTCCCTCCTAAGAACGGTTGGAGTGAATGAAAAAATTGAGTGGGGATGCTATCTGAGCAAAGTGTTTAAGAAAGTGATCTTTTTCCCTATTCAAAGAATCAACTTTCTGCACATTATTCGAATGCAGCTGAGGGATATCTACGGTTGCCCGCTATCTCTGCAGACCTGCAACCCTGTTCTTCTAACAATTCAAATAAGGGAGAAAGCTATTCAATGAATTATCAGCAACTGATCAGGCAGTACACTGGGGCTCGAACAGGCGTTGAAAAGCCTGCGCTATATGGCTGCGGTAGTTCTCCGGGAATTATGACCTATCAGCCCCCACCGGTACCAGCCTCACCAGCAAGTAACATCACCAGAAACAGGTCCAGTAGTAGAAACAAAAGACCGCCAAGAAAGCAGAAGAAGCGAACAAAAAATATTACGGGTCAAAGGGGCCGAAAGCGAACAAAAAATGCAAACCAGATAAAATTTGGCAGAAAAAAACTTAAGAATGTAAAGAAAAGCAAACCAAAGAAGACAGCTAAAAGGAATCAAAAAGTCAACAGGAAAACCGTGAAACAAGTGCTTGACTCTTTATCATAGATCATGGCCTACGGATACAACCCCAGACTGGATTTGTTTAAGGCACCTGTACTACAGGCTTGTATTGAAAAATCTGCTTACATTGACATTCATCCTGTGAACAATATTGCTGCAAACGCACCCATTGAATTTGATTGACATCAATCGGCTGATGAGTACACTGACCTTCTGAATTCTTTTCTCTATGTTCGCTGTCGCATTGTGCAGCTGGATGGGGCTTTACTGAGAGAAGATGTTCGAGATGATGATGGGGTCATTACCGAACGCAGAGATAGTGATGTGCACACTGAAAACTTTGTTCTATCAGCGGCCTTCTCCGATGTAATTGTCAGCATCAACCAGCGGGTTGTTTCTGGAGGCGACCAGCTCTACCCCTACCACGCATATTTCAAAGCGCTAATGAGCTCGACTGACAATCAGTTGCTAAAATTTCACCCTGCCGGATTCTATGAGCCCGACTCAGCTGCTGAAGAGCTCACAGAGAGCCACAGGGAATCCCATTGGATGGAGTATGCCGGACCACTCTTTAGCGATATCTTTCAATGTCCAGTGTTTTTGCTAAACAATTTACACCTGCATATCAAACTAGTACCTAGTAGTGGAGCTTTTGCCATCAGAAGCCCAGCTGAAAATAACAGAGCCTACCGCATGGAAATCTCACACTGCATTCTGCATCTTCGCCGAGTTAAAGTCGTGCCCCACATCAGCCTGGCGCATGAGCAGGGGCTCACAAATCAGAATGCCCTGTATCCAATTGAGCGCACTGAAATGCAAAACTTTATTCTACCCCAGGGGATTCAATCAAAAAACATTGAAGGATTCACCCACGGCAAGCTCCCGAAGTTCATCATGCTGGCTTTCGTTGACCATCGGGCGGTTAATGGCCATCATCACTCCTGTCCGTTTCTGTTCCAAAGCTTCGGTCTGAGCCAGCTAGCTCTAAAGAAAGGTGGTGAAAATGTTTGCCATGGAGCATTCACACCCGAAGACGGATCGTTTGTGCGAGAGTACTTGCACTACCTGAAAAGCTGTCAGTCCGCAAGCGCCACTAACTCAGTCCCACGGATTCCCTACCAGCTATTCCTGAACGACAATACTGTTTTTGCATTTGATCTCACACCCGAAGGAGCGGCTTTGTGGTACGGCCAGAAAGAGGGAAACCTGCGGCTGGAGATTCGCTTTCGAGAGGCTCTGATTGAGGCCGTATCCTTGATTGTGATGTGCATCTACGACTCACTGATTGAGGTCACAAAACACAGAGAGCTTTTGCTGGACTATTCGAATTAAGTGACATCATGGATACGCTTGAACTTTTCAATGCTATTAGAAACTTTTTGCCCCCGCAAAACTATTCCATTGTTCATGTGGGAGCCCAGCTTAATGCTGAAACTCTGCAAAGAGAATATATTTTGGATAATTCGATTAAAAATAAATTCATTTTCATTCTTCTCCAAAAAAGTGACTCATTTGGTCACTGGGTCGTGTGCCATATTGGTAGAGGACGCTCTGCCGAATTGTTCAATTCTCTAGGCTGGGATCCTGAAACTTTGGAAATAATTGCCTACTTGCTTAAAAAGATTTTCACTCCCCAGTACCACTTACGCAGTAATGTAAGTCGAGTGCAAAGTTGTGAATCTACAAACTGTGGACTTTTTTGCATCTATTTTGCGTATCAAAAGTTTTTTTTCAACAAAACATTCAAATGGATTCTGAATCATCTGTATAGTGAGGAAAGAAGCCATCGAAATAATACTATACTGAGGCGATTTAAAGGCAGCTTAAGAAAACGCAATGATTCAAAAGTTTTATGAGATTGACCTAAAGTTATGGATGGAAACAGAGTGTGCTATGATGTTCGGCTGCGTCAGGGAAGCTGCATGATTGTCTGTGGGCCCACCAACGCTGGAAAGACAACCTTTGTGAAACATCTAATTCAGTACAGAGAAGCTATGTTTGATGTGATGCCTGGGAGAGTTCTGTGGTACTATGGGCTCTCACAGCCAGCCCATAATGAGCTAAGCAAACTTGGTGTGCATCTGCAGCAGGGATTTCCTAATAACATTGAGGCAGCTTTGAGACCCAATGACCTCGTTGTCTTTGATGACTTGATTGAGGAAACTTGCAATTCAGCTTCGATGCGAAATTTTTTCACTGGCATCGCTCATCATTTGCCATGCTTCATCATAATGCTAACCCAGAACTTGTTCTTCAAGGGAAAGGAGACGCGAACGATGAACCTGAATGTGATGTACTATGTTCTTTTGAAAAACCCCAGAGACCAACAGCAGATTGCAGTACTGGGCAGGCAATGCTTTGTGGAGAAACCAAGATTCATACTCTCTGTCTTCAAGCATGTGACATCCAAGGACAGGGGAGCCTATCTGTTTTTAGATTTTCATCCATCAACTCCGGAGGAGCTGCGAGTGCGGGCGAGAATTCTGCCCAGCCAGCGACCCCACCTTGTTTATGCTTAAGAATGACGTGCAATAGACTTTCAAAACATATTTTTAATGATGGAAGTTTTTAAAAACCACAAAAATTTTTTTTCAATTCTTGCTTCCACTAAGTACACTGTCAGCTTCAAGCGTTTGTTAATAAAATACGGCCCAAAAGAAGTGTGCGATTTTTTGGTGGAGGCCTGCTACAATTTGTTAAACGATAACTTACCATTTTCTCTTTCTGAAAAAGCAGTCCTAACAAAATCAAAGATTATAATCCGCAAAATTAGCTCTCAGAGAAAAAAATCAGATTTGCTTAAAACCAATTTTTTGAAAATACTACCGCTGCTATTAACTCTGGTTAAGAAAAAGGACCATGAACAAGTTTTCTGAAATGGTCCTGATTTCCAAATCGGAGTACGACATGCTGATGCAGAACTTGAAACCAACAGAGCCTGCAGGAGAAGTGGCCATAAAGAGGGAACAGAGTAAATGTGATAATATTTTGTATAATAAAAACTATCCAGAGGATGTCAAATCCGCAATGTATCAGAGCGCTATGAAAAGCCTGCTGTCGAAGCGCAAACTGGTTGAAAATGAAGCTACTGGAAAGGAAATTGAAGTAAAAAAACAAAAATATGATGATGAACAACAGCGGTCCAGCTGGGAAGAAAGGATTTGTCAGTCTGTGCCTCAAAAATTCAAAACCAGGGCTCGCAGTCTGTGGTCCATCCTATCAAGAGATCCCTCAATAATTCGGGTGACAGAAAATGGTGAGGTGGAAATTTCTGGTAGGCCTATTTCCTCCTCAAACATTGTGGATTTAATTCAGCATGCTGTGAGAGATTCAAGTAGTGAAAAAGAGCCAGTTGGGTGGCCGCAGTTCATGTATTTGCTGCGTCAGAAAAATGTCAATGTACCGCTTACTGCAATTGGCAAAACAGTTAAAAAGCAAATTGCTATTCCTGATACTGAAAGTCAGCAGACAGTCAAAGGATTTGGTGGAAGGGTGAGCTGGATGAAACTAAGTCCGAAAAAAAAAACTATATAAGAAAGTGATGCAATAGGGAAAATCTTTAAGACAGCGAAGTAATAAACCACCTGCCCCAGTCATTGAAGCTCTATTCACAGTAAGGCAGCAAAACAGTTTGGTTGAAGCTAAACGACTTAAAAAATTATCCAATTAGGTAAAAAAAGTCGGTTTTTGAATTTCAACTGACTCGATATGTACTTTATCGACATACAAGGCTTCACGTGCAAAAGCAGTGTCAAAGATTTCATCGTGAAGGAGATGGCAGTAGTTGAAGTCAGGGCAGGAGGTTACCACATCGCTCATCATGTGTACGCCCCACCATATCCGTGGGAGAGAGTCTCCCCTGACCGGCAATTTTCCTATAGAAAAATCTCTGACAAGCTGCATAAAATGAAATGGACTGATGGAACCCGACCCTACATGAAGTTGCCAACTGACATGCCGAGAATCGCGTACGGGCCAACCTGGACAAATGGGGAGAAAAAATCCGCCTTTTTGACTGAGCTGCTTGGTAGACAGGTTTACAATATAGAAGACTTGGGATCGCCTACAGGCAAAGAATCAGATAGCGGTTGTGCTGTGAGAAATGCTTTGCTGTACTACAGCTGGCTGAAGCCAAAGTTTTGTATCAGCTTAAGAAGCGAGCACTGTCCGTGGCACAAGAACAGCAGCAGCAGCGGCAGCGTTGGCATCCAAAATGAATGCACCAGCTACAGCCCTAAGAGTTACCAACCTAGTCGCTGGAGTGGATCTGAAACTAGCTGGAAGCAGGGGCGCTCAGCTTCCTCTTCGGGAACTGGCTCTCAGCATGGCGCATGTGATCTACCGGCCCGTCTGGCCCCGGGTGCTAATCAAGAGAATGCGGAAACCCCGAGTGACTCTGCTGCTCTATCCCACTGGCCAACTGAGCATCTGTGGCGCGCGGAACTACTTGGACTCAGTCAGGGCTGCCCGTCGCTTTGTGGCTATGCTGCATCGCAGAGTGCCGGCTCAACTACTGCCTCATCAACCGGTCAGCGTTAGAATTAAAACTATTACTGCGCATGGACAGCTTTCCCTTTTTTCGTCGTTGTCGCTGTCAGACTTGTCAAAGAAAATCCCAAAATCCGAATATGAGCCTGAATCTTTTTCTGCTTTGGTTTTTAAACTTGACTTTTGTAAATGTCTGCTTTTTCACAATGGCTCATTTGTTTTAAGTGGTGCACGGTCTATGAATCAGCTGCAAACTGACTGCACGCGTCTGCAAAATTATTTGTTTTCTTCCTAGTAAATATAAACATTCGTGTACTTTTGTTGCTCCAAAGCCTTTGAGCAAGAAAAATTTCAAAAATGTTTTTTTGGGAGCTTGTGTTGAATTTATTATAAAAAGTAACAATTATAAAAAAATTATTAATTATAAAAGTTTATTTTAAAAAGTAACTTTAAAAGATTTTCGGAACCCAGCACCAGAAGAAAAAAAAAGAAAAGCATGATAAATGTTCAGTACGCTTACATTGCCTGGATTAAAAAAGCATAGCTATAACAGAGAGAGGGGCATCCTGTAAAAACGTCAGGACTAATAATGAAGTTTTGGCAATAAAAGTAAATGGTAGAACAAGCGATTAAAAAACCAAGTTGAAACGGACGCTCGCATTCTAGATGAAGGGATGACAGCAATTAAAAAATCAAAATCTAACAATTTTCATTATAATGCAACAGCCAATTCAATTGCGACAGATTTAGTCCGCGAAAAAAAATAATGGTGAATGGAGAATAATAATGATGACGTTATTCGGCCTTTAAACAACCTAATAGACAAATAACGCTGACAAACTAATGTTACTGTTTTATTAGCTCATCTCCATCAAGTAAAACTCTGTCAGAAATCTAGCCAAGTCTGATGCGCTTCTGCTGGTCATTAAATGGCTTCGTTAGAGCGTAGTGGCCGTACGGCAGACTCTTATTGTTACTCAGCCACACTCGCTTATCCTCCCAGATTGAAAGGCTTCGCTTACTCAGAACTGACGTGAAGACAGTGTGCTTCTTGGAGACAATTGTTGCCATGGCAACCGTCTGCTCTTGTTTTGAATTGAACGCGTCGACATAGTTTGCGTGCGTCGTTTGCAGTTTGATGATGCTCTGTTTTACACCTTTGGCAGTTTTTTTGGCCTTCGCATTCGAACTCTCCGAGGGAAGAAAAGAATATAGCTTCGGTCGCAACAGGATCCATTCTCGGTAGATGCCTCCGCAGGACTCATCCTTGACGCAGCCAAGCTTGCCTTTCAGTTCTTCAGAATAGTGCGGATGATCTCTGGGGTAGTTTGAAGTATCCAGGATTTTTTCTTCCTTGAGCTTGGGAATCACGTAGGATGCCAGCTGGTGATTTCTGAAAGCCAGAAAAAACGAGTCTGTGTCACCACCACACACAATCATATCTTTGGAGCCATCCGGAGCACAGAAGAGAGGTCGGAGCTTCTCATAGAGCAAGCTGTACATTGCCATCTTAGAGAGGTCTAAAACTGCCTGGCCAACAAAAATAGCCTTGTCAAGTCTCACTTTTTCCTTCTTGAATTGAAAGACACATAGCGAATCGTTGATAATGAAAAATCCAGTCAGATTTGGTCTGGCGGCATAAGCTTCGGCTTGAATCTGGTTTGAGCATATTCGCACGTCACACCGCTTTCGTACGTTTTCCATGGTTTTACCGAATAAGGCATTGTTTTTCAGCTTGTAGAAATCCTTCGAAAATTCAGAAGTTGCGAGTGCTCTCTTGCTGTTGTTGCTGGCAATGTAAGGTGCAAAAAACGGCTTCTGTTTGAATGAAATCATTTTCTTTACACTCTTGATTCGCATTCCTTGTTGAAGGTAGAAACGCAAAATAGTGCTGTGAACGATGTAGTCGTTTTTGTCGCCACATGTTAGCAAAAGTTTCTCTGTTCCTTGGAATTTCGCTTGGGCGTTGCCAATGCGCTGCTCTGAAATCTGCTTCCAAAGTTCGGTCATAAATGGTGAGAATTGATCAGTCTGTGGCTTGGCTTTCTCCAGTGCAAAAGGTAACTCTTGCGTCGCGTCGTGAATCGTGGCTGGATACTCCAGGTCCACCTGAACGAGATAAGCTTGCTCAGCTTCTGGATCAAGTGATAGGAATTGATCATCATTCCAATTCTGCAGCTCCTGGTCAGCAACCCACTTGAAATCGCTGCATGGAAGTCGTTGGGAGAGAGCATAGCCATACAAGTTATTAACATCTATCGGCATGAGATAGACGCTGTCTCGTTTCTCATCATAATCTGGCAGGCTGGGGTTATTAGCTTTGACGCAGTGGACATTCACAAAAGACATGCCTCCTCGGATGCCTTTCTCAAACATGTGGTACATGTCGGGGTCTGTTAGTTGTTCGAGCACGACTCCAGTTGACTTAAGAGCAGAATCATAAGACAGACCGGGTGTAGTCAGGTAGTGGACAGGATCGAGCCCATCCTCTGTCAGACTAGCTTGGCGAAACACCTCAAAAACGTCAGCAAGTTGGCGCACATCCATTTCTAGGTAGGCTAACATGTAGTCCCGCAGACAGTTGCACTGAAATGCCTCCCATGCTGCCTTGGCTCGATTGTAGTCTTCTTCAGAAATACCGGTTTCCGTAAGCCGATTAATAAAAGCATCTTTTGGCGGCAGGCAAGTCTGCTCGAGAACTTCAAACCCTGTTAGGTAGTCGTACGGGAAGACTCCTTTTTGTCGAAGTAGTTCTTTTGGAATAAGCGGTCTGGACTCAAGCATCTGCATTGTAAGCTTAGATTGACTCTCTGACAGATTAGAAAACAGGCTTGCCAAGCTTCCTTTCAGAAAGCAGAGTGAGTCAATGAACTGAATTGTGAACATAATTGGCACAGTTTTTCCATTCTTTATGTAAGTAGCCACCGGGAATTCCGCTCTTAATGACAAATAGCGCTCAGAAGTTTGTGGAACCACACTTAGTTTCCAATTTTCCATGCTCCCTAGGGCAGTGGCAAGCAGAAGATGCAAATCATAGCCACCCAAATTGTGGAAAATGACAGGCAGAAACCGGCGCTTAAGCTGAGCTCGCATGTTACAATTTTGGCACGCTGCACCTTTAAAAAGACCTGTTAGATGGTCGTGGTCATAGTGCTTGTCGGTATTATTGATGAATAACTGATCACAGTAGTGGCAAGACTTCGCAGCATTAAAATTTGCCATGTCCGTGATTGACAACCTGTCTGCTGGTTGATGGCTATGCATCTGGTTCCAATGAAAAACTTCGCGGGCCAAGTTTTCGAGAGATTTTAGAAAACTAAAGATGCATTCATTTGGATCCGAATCGCAAAACGATTGGTACATGTCCTTTTTAGGCCTAAGTGCAGGTCCTAGCATGCCATCACGAGGTACCACGAGGTAAGCTGCGGCACAAGGCTCATGTTTGGCAACTAAATCAGGAGATTCAGTATTTTCACGCAAAATAGCCTCCAGATCGGCATACACAACGTATGGTGGACTGATCGTGTTTTGAAAGTTCTTGAACTTGATTTCATTCTGTCCTGGAATAGGAAGCGTTTCCTTCACCGGATACTCTGCATCAATTTTGCATTCAGCCAAGTGTTGTTGAAGTCGATCACTAGAGTAGAATGAAGTCAAGCATGTTGTGCACCACTTTCTCATGGCAAGACCATTTCGACTGTTCATCAGTCTGTCGAAATTGCTAATGGCGCACCAATGCTTCTCTCCGTAGCTGTCTTTGACGAGTAAAAGCAATAGATGGATTCGGTCACCTGCACCATGCTTGACACGACGGATAAGGCTTACGCTGCCTTGCTGCCATAAAAATGCAGAGATGCAAATTTGCGGATTTATCGCTTCAACACGATCAATATCGGCAACAGCCATAGGCATTGAGACACCGCTGAAGTCAAGCTCATGGATCCAATCATCGTAAGAGGATATCCTACCAGGCGACTTTTTAACCTTTGGATCCATGTGGTGCAGAGCAGCAAGACAAGCATATTTGAAACAGTCGTTCCCAGTGCTTGGTGGATTTATAACTGCATTTTTGTTTTTCAGACTTGCAGGAAGATTGAATCTTACTGGCTCTGCCGCGGTGAAATCGAATTGGATTGTACTTAGCTAAACTAATGTCAATAAAATTAATTCGACGAATTGTCCAGCCACTGCCATTTGTATTGAGCATGCTGCAGATTTTCTCAAATTCTTGCTCCTGTCCGCTGAGCCAGTCATTTAGGTGTTCAACGACATCGCTCTGATCAATTGCTTGCATCTTGCAGCTGATCCATTTATCTTCTTCAGCTAGCCTCTCTCCATCTCTTATCCTCTCCATGTGGACATTCGCCTTCAGCTGAATCTTGTAGTAATGCCTTGAAATTCTAATTTTTAGCGCGTCAATTATTAGATGTCGAGCTTGGGCAAAGAATTCAGATGGTAGAGTGTCGGAATCGCTTGGTCTTAGTCTTAGCAGTTCTAGTGTCTGGTCATAGGCTTCTGCAACTCTGCTGAGACTGACTGCCTGGCCTAAAATGTGTTTTTAAAAGCAGTCTATTAGCTCATGTGTATTGGTTAATACTGCCTGAGTCGAATACAATATGCTCGTTAAGTAGCATTCATCTGAAAAATATTCGCAGCTAAAAAAAAACCTTCTATAAACAGCCATGTGGATAAATAAGAATAGTTAGATGGCTGAGCATCACCTTCTGACTCACCGCTGACCACCGACTGACAGCTGACTTCCGCCGCATCACTGCTGACCGCCGCCGCCTCGCTGCTGACCTCCGACTGATTGCTGACTGCCATGTCATTAACTGTTTGGAGTTACGTAGAACCAAGGGAAAATTTACTCTTAATGCGCTTAGCATTTTCCCATTAAAAATTATAAGTTAAAAAAGCGTAAACCTCTAATTTATTCAACTGTTAACAAATTAATATTTTTTAACAAAAATTCATTCAAATAATTTTTTTTCACCAGCTAGTCTTACTTTAGCCAACTTGAAAAAATTAAGGAGCTTACCGTAATAATTTTCTTGCTGCTCTAAGGGACCAGAAACCGAGCTGCCGCCGCTGCTGCATGCCGGGCTGCTGCCGCTTAATCGTCTGGGACCTCTGTCACTGTTGCCATGCCTGCTGCTTGACTCAGAATCAGAGAGACTGACTTCCCACGTCTCTGACAAATTTATCCACGAAGATTCTGAAAGGTCCTCATCCGACTCGGAATAGTCAGATTTTTCTGACTCAGAATAGTCAGATTTTTCTGACTCTGAATAGTCAGTTATGTCTGACTCAGAGTAGTCCGATATTGTTTGACTTATTGGAGAAGACTGCAAAAGCATTATCATTGGTAGTGGCAAGAGTAATTCTCAGTAAAAGCAATCGAAAACTGGAAGCTACACACAGCTACAAATTGACTCTAGACTGCCTAATATACTATTGTATTGCGAAAAAGTTTGGATACTTTTTACTCTGCACGTACCGCCTAACCAGTAAATCTACA
>CATNEM010000167.1:457500-480000 GCA_950096795.1 Macrostomum cliftonense
TCATAGCAGATTAAGGTGGATTCTCATAGTAGATTAGGAACGATTCTCATAGTAGATTAGGGACGATTCTCATAGTAGATTAGGGACGATTCTCATAGTAAATTAGCGACGATTCTTATAGTAGATTAGGGACGATTCTCATAGTAGATTAGGAACGATTCTCATAGTAGATTAGGGACGATTCTCATAGTAGATTAGGGACGATTCTCATAGTAAATTAGCGACGATTCTTATAGTAGATTAGGGACGATTCTCATAGTAGATTAAGGTGGATTCTCATAGTAGATCAGGGGTGATTCTCATAGTAGATTAGGGACAATTCTTATAGTAGATTACGGACGATTCTCATAGTAGATTAGGGACGATTCTCATAGTAGATTAAGGTGGATTCTCATAGTAGATTAGGAACGATTCTCATAGTAGATTAGGGACGATTCTCATAGTAGATTAGGGACGATTCTCATAGTAAATTAGCGACGATTCTTATAGTAGATTAGGGACGATTCTCATAGTAGATTAGGGACGATTCTTATAGTAGATTACGGACGATTCTCATAGTAGATTAGGGACGATTCTCATAGTAGATTAAGGTGGATTCTCATAGTAGATTAGGGACGATTCTCATAGTAGATTACGGACAATTCTCATAGTAGATTAGGGACGATTCTCATAGTAGATTAGGGACGATTCTTATAGTAGATTACGGACAATTCTCATAGTAGATTAGGGACGATTCTCATAGTAGATTACGGACGATTCTTATAGTAGATTACGGACAATTCTCATAGTAGATTAGGGACGATTCTCATAGTAGATTAAGGTGGATTCTCATAGTAGATTAGGAACGATTCTCATAGCAGATTGGGGACGATTCTCATAGTAGATTAGGGACGATTCTTATAGTAGATTACGGACGATTCTCATAGTAGATTAGGGACGATTCTCATAGTAGATTAAGGTGGATTCTCATAGTAGATTAGAAACGATTCTCATAGTAGATTAGGGACGATTCTCATAGTAGATTAGGGACGATTCACATAGTAGATTAAGGTGGATTCTCATAGTAGATTAGGAACGATTCTCATAGTAGATTAGGGACGATTCTCATAGTAGATTAGGGACGATTCTCATAGTAGATTAGGGACGATTCTCATAGTAGATTAAGGTGGATTCTCATAGTAGATTAGGAACGATTCTCATAGCAGATTGGGGACGATTCTCATAGTAGATTAGGGACGATTCTTATAGTAGATTAGGGTGGATTCTCATAGTAGATTAGGGACGATTCTCATAGTAGTTCAGGGAAGAGTAAAAACACGGATTAGGAAGATTATAGAAGCTCATTAAGGACGAATCTCATAATTGAGAAGAGACAATTCTCATAAAATATTAGGGACTCAAATTGCTTACTTTTACAGTAGATTAGGGACGATTTTGCCACTATATATTAAAAACCAAAATTACATTTTATCAGGAACCGACTTTGACGTGGTCGGTAAGGATCTCTAAGGGTCAGGGTGTTGCTTCACAAGCTCATTAAGCGTTAAGATTTATGTCATCTGGCACTCTCACCTGGACCGGCCCTCCATGGGCTGCCGGTTGAGTATCTGCACCGGTCCCCTAGCCCGCGAGTGAATCTTGTCGTCCACCATGTGCTTCAATCGCTGATAATAGGTTGGCCCGATGAACACCTGGGCGTTGAGCTTGCGGCCAGTGAAGCCGTTATAAAGAATCTCGTTGCCAGTGCGCTGGTAGCCGTAGTCGTATAGCAGCTTGGAGATTCGGCGCACGTTGACCGCGTCGTTAAATGGCGTCGCGTCGCCGATTTCGCCTTTATTAGCGGACACCTTGCCCTGAAGGCACTCGATCAGATGGCCAACTGTCATACGCGACGGAATAGCGTGCGGATTAATGATGATGTCGGGCGTGATGCCCTCGCAGGTGAACGGCATGTCCTGCTGTTGAAGTCGAATGCCGCAGGTGCCTTTCTGTCCGTGCCGGCTGGCGAATTTGTCGCCAATCTGCGGTATCTTTGTGGTGCGAATCCGGACCTTGCAGAATTTGTAGCCCTCGTTGTTAACGGTGAGCATGACCTGGTCAACTATGCCGTATTCGGAGCGGCGCATGAACACTGAGGCGTCGCGCTTAGTGTAGCGCCGCTGGGTGCCTTCCAGCTGCGGGCCGGATTGCGATTGGGATGGCGCGTTGATTGGACTGTCCCCGATTGCTCATGTGCATTAATCCCTGAATTTTCTGGATTATGGCTGATGCTTCATACCGGATGCATGCTCTTCTTCGGGACTCAGATTTCTCCTTTTTCACTTGCCTGTTTTTTTCCTTTTAATAATTTAATCCCTCCAATTAGGGTCTTATTATCCCTCTAATCTGATTCTTTAAATCCCACTATTGGATTCTTCCTATCACCCTATGGGATTCCTCCCATCCCTCTAAATAAATTGTTCACATCCCTCTAAATAGACTATTCCCATCCCTCTATGGGATTCTTGCCATCCCCCATGGGATTCATCCTATCACCCTAAGGGATTCTCCCATCCTTCTATTCTGATTCTTCCCATCCCTCGTATCGGATTCTTCCCATTCCTCTATGGGGTTCTTTCCATCCCCCATGGGATTATTCTTATCACACTAGGGGATTATTCTAATCCCTTTATGGGATTTTTCTTCACATACCCTTAATCAAAATTCTTCCTATCCATGTATGAGATTCTTCTTATATCTATATGATATTCTTCCTACCCCTCTATGTAATTTTTCCCATCGATCAATCAGATCCTCCTAAAGGGATTAATAGTGAAATTCTGATGTTTTTCTATTATTAGCAAGTCCAAAATTATTTTCAAGGGAGAATTTATAGCTACCTTATTATTCTAACCCATATACAGTTTTACCCAGCTGTTACTGTATTTATTTTGTAATTCTTAGAGCCTTTAAAAAAGCCCCACTAACCTCGTCCTCATTCTCAGGCAGGGTGATGGTCTTCCCAATCAGCACGTCGTCGCCGGAGACGCGAACGCCCGGCGCAATCAAGCCATCGTCGTCCAATTTGTCATAGATGGCCGGGCGCATGCCCTGCACCTCAGTCCGCTGCGGCTTCTCAATAATCTCCTCCTGGTCTAGGCCACGCTTGGACTCCTGGTCCCGGTAGGTGCGGTAGAACTCCGACCTGTTCGATGAGAATCGTCTCTTAACTGTCCCGATAGTCGTCTCTTTACTGTCCTGAGAATCGTCTCTTAACTGTCCTGAGAGTCGTCTCTAAAACTGTCCTGAGAGTCGTCTCTTTACTGTCCTGAGAATCGTCTCTAAACTTTCCCGAGAATCGCCTCTTAAACTGTCCTGAGAATCGTCTCTTTACTGTCCTGAGAGTCGTCTCTTTACTGTCCTGAGAGTCGTCTCTTAAACTGTCCTGAGAATCGCCTCTTTACTGTCCTGAGAGTCGTCTCTGTACTGTCCTGAGAGTCGTCTCTTAAACTGTCCTGAGAATCGCCTCTTTACTGTCCTGAGAGTCGTCTCTGTACTGTCCTGAGAGTCGTCTCTTAAACTGTCCTGAGAATCGTCTCTTTACTGTCCTGAGAGTCGTCTCTTTACTGTCCTGAGAGTCGTCTCTAAACTGTCCCGAGAATCGCCTCTTAAACTGTCCTGAGAGTCGTCTCTTTACTGTCCTGAGAGTCGTCTCTTTACTGTCCTGAGAGTCGTCTCTTTACTGTCCTGAGAATCGTCTCTAAACTTTCCCGAGAATCGCCTCTTAAACTGTCCTGAGAATCGTCTCTTTACTGTCCTGAGAGTCGTCTCTTTACTGTCCTGAGAATCGTCTCTTTACTGTCCTGAGAGTCGTCTCTTTACTGTCCTGAGAGTCGTCTCTTTACTGTCCTGAGAGTCGTCTCTTTACTGTCCCGAGAATCGCCTCTTAAACTGTCCTGAGAGTCGTCTCTTTACTGTCCCGAGAATCGTCTCTAAACTGTCCTGATGTTAAAATAGAAAAAATGCCTTACCTGAAGAAGCCCCGATGAATAGCGGACTCGTTAAGCACAACAGAGTCCTCCTGATTGTAGCCAGTGTAGGAGGCGATAGCTACAATACTATTAATCCCAGCTGGCAGCTCGCGGAATCGCAGATACTCCATAGCTCGGGTTGTGACCAGCGGTTTCTGGGGATAATAGAGCACATTGGCCAGGGTGTCCATCCGCGTGTGATAGTTGGAAATGTAGACGCCCATAGCCTGCTTGCCCATAGCCGACTGGTAGGTGTTCCTAGGGCTCTGATTGTGATCCGGGAACGGAATGATGGAGGCGCACACGCCCAGGATCATGCTGGGATGAATCTCGCAGTGCGTATAGGTGGAGCAGTACACGCCTGATTTTCTTATGTCGTCAGGCGTCATAGCAATCATCACCGTCTCCTCTTCCAGGGTGTCGATGTATTCGACAACGCCGCTGGTGACCAGATCCTGCCAGCCGTAGCGTCTGGTACCGTCGCCGCCTTCAGCCTCGCGGAGCTCGTCAATATGCCGCTTCTTCAACAGCAGCTTCTGATTCTCAACAATCAGCAACGGGCGACAGATTCGGCCAGCGTCGGTGAAAATTCGAATCTCTTTTTCGCGAAAGTCGCGCACAATGGTCACCTCCGACACGATGATGTCCATCTCGCGGCGCAGTCGCTTTAGCGTAGTCATCAGCTGGTCCGGATTGCGGTGGATGCCCACCCAGCAGCCGTTTACGAATATCTTTGTGGCACTGCATGGGTGTGGCGTACATTACAGGTAATGACTGTCTATCTACATTTAGTCCGACCTCCCTACCCTCACTCATGCCGCTCTACCTTGCCCCTTGTCTCCCCACCCCCTCTACCTTGCCCCTTGTCTCCCCACCCTCTACCTTGCCCCTGTGTCTCCCCACCCCCTCTACCTTGCCCCTTGTCTCCCCACCCTCTACCTTGCCCCTGTGTCTCCCCACCCCCTCTACCTTACCCCCTGTCTCCCCACCCTCTACCTTGCCCCTGTGTCTCCCCACCCCCTCTACCTTACCAAGTGTCTCCCCACCCTCTACCTTACCCCTTGTCTCCCCACCCCCTCTACCTTGCCCCTTGTCTCCCCATCCCCTCTACCTTGCCCCTTGTCTCCCCGCCCTCTACCTTACCCCTTGTCTCCCCACCCTATACCTTACCCCTTGTCTCCCCACCCTATACCTTACCCCGTGTCTCCCCACCCTCTACCTTACCCCGTGTCTCCCCACCCCCTCTACCTTGCCCCTGTGTCTCCCCACCCTCTACCTTACCAAGTGTCTCCCCACCCTCTACCTTACCCCGTGTCTCCCCAACCTCTACCTTGCCCCCGTGTCTCCCCACCCTCTACCTTACCCCGTGTCTCCCCACCCTCTACCTTACCCCGTGTCTCCCCAACCTCTACCTTGCCCCTGTGTCTCCCCACCCTCTACCTTACCAAGTGTCTCCCCACCCTCTACCTTACCCCGTGTCTCCCCACCCTCTCTACCTTGCCCCCTTGTCTCCCCACATTCTACCTTACCCCGTGTCTTCCCACCCTTCAGCGCATCTACCTTTCCCCTTGTCTCCCCACCCTCTACCTACCCCTTGCTACCTACCCTCCAGCCTATCTACTTACCTCTAGTCTCCCTACCTTCATTTCTATATTTACTCTCTATCTTACAAGCCATTTCGCCGATTTCATCTCAACGCAGTAAATAAAGACTCACTCGGCAATAGAGGACGGCGCAATCTCCTCCAAATTCTCCATGCTCCACTCCTCCAAGAATTCGTGTATCGGACTTGGCTGCGAGCCGACGCTAATGTAGGCCATGAGTGCCAGATTCTTGACTAGGCCAACAGCTTGGCCCTCGGGCGTCTCAGCCGGACAGATCATGCCCCAGTGAGTGTTGTGCAACTGCCTAGGCCTGGCTAACTTGCCGTCCCGGCCTATTGGCGAATTCAATCGGCGCAGATGGCTCAGCGTACTGGTGAAGGTCAGCCGGTTCAACACCTGGGAGACGCCGGCGCGGGCCTGGTGGGCTTTCTTCTGATCACCCCAGTTGCCGGTGGCCAGGGAATAGCGCAGGCCGTCAGTGATAATGGTGTTGATGACGGCCGCTTCAACGCCAAAATCGCCATTCTTCTGCCGATCAATTTGTCGCTGCGCGTACAGGCGGAACTCTTTGGCCAGGTTGCGGAACAGGCCGCGGAATAGGAAGGCTAGCAGGGGACCGGCTAGGTCGAGACGCTTGTTGCCATAGTGATCGCGATCGTCAACTTCGCGACGGCCGAGGGCGGCGAGCAGCAGGCGGTGGGTCATGTACCTGGGCAGTGGTATGGGCACATTTGGGATCACTGCATGGTTAAAAAAAGCAAAATCTGCAGGAGCCAGAAATTCTAACTCGTAGGCACCTTGACGCTTAAAGCAACATTGTCCCACAACCAGCGACTGGGCATGACTTGTCCATTGCGCTGATCCTGAAGCGCGTTCAGTCACACTAAATAAATACGGTATGCAGGCATAGACACAAACACACGGTGCGAAACGGAATTCCAGTATAGCACCCAGTCACGCACTCACATAGGGTGTACAAGCGGTCGGTAGTTCCAGGAATTTGCACTCTCTATGCCTTGGGGGGGGGGGGGTTGCCCTCATGGGCGTAAATTGCACAACTGGCCCATAGCCCAACCAATTAGTGCACAAGGCCCCAAATTAATTTGACCCTGCACACAAGGCAGACGCGCTAGACCGCCGAGCCACTCGCCCCTCGATCACTGCATGGTACTTCCATCATTAATCTCTAGTATTCACACTTACCCCCCCCCTCTTTATTATCTTGTCTAACCACTCTCCTATCTCTTCTCACCCGTCTCAACACGTCCCTAATCTCATCTCAAATCTGTAACCTACAACTCAACAAGTTGTCTATAAGCGACAACTCACCCTAGGAAGTAGGCCTTCCTAGTTTCGCAATAATCGCTAATGCCAACGTGGGGCAGCATCTCCTTTTGCAGGATGTCCTTGGCGTAGGCGATTCGTTTCTCCTTGGTGACGCCTGGCCTAGCGCCGCGCGAGCCAATAAAATTAAGCGCCACATTTTGTTCTTGAATGACGAAAGCGTCGTCTAGGGATGGCTTAACCATCTCCATCATCTCGGGATCGTCAAATTCGTAGATAATGTGCTCTAGAATGTCTCGGTCAGATACAAAGCCCAACGCTCTGAACACAATGATGATAGGTATCTCCTGTTTGATGTAGGGCAATATGCCCACTATCTTTGAACCGACGCTGGTCTTCTTGCCGGCCGTGCCGCCGCCTTTAGCGACCATATTTACCCACAGAGTGGACGTCGGCCTAGACGAGTGCTCCAAATAGGAGCGAATCTCAGTTTTAAACGAATACTTGGAATCCTTCTGCTGGAACACGTAAACGGTGTTGGTGGCCATTTTCTCCTGGGCGATTAGCACCTTCTCGGAGCCGTTAATAATGAAATAGCCGCCGGGATCTAGGGGGCACTCGTTCAGCTGGGCCAGGTCAATGTCGCTTAGGCCGCTCAGTACGCAATAGGTCGATCTAAGCATGATTGGCATCTTGCCAATGAATATCTTGCTGTGCTTCTGTTCCAGCGGCTCCTCGTCGGAGTGGATGGTCTTCTTGTTGATGTCGACGTACAGCGGGGCGCAGTAAGTCAGGTTCCTCAGCCTGGCGTAGTTCGGCATCAGCGGCGCGCTGGACCCGTCCTTCTCCCAGTGGGCGGGCTTGGTCAGGTAGATCTGCTCGAATTTCACCTACGGATTTGTAGAACACAATTCATTTTATAGTTAGTGCGTGCTACGCTTCTAATATAATTACATAAACAAATAATTCAACTAATCAATATCACGAATAATCACTGGGAATTTTATTACTTGATTTCGAAGGCTCAAATCTGACCTGATTAGTGAGAGAAACTTTTTACTGAGAATCACACCAAACCCGATCACTGAGAATCACAAACCCGATCACTGAGAATCACAAACCCGATCACTGAGAATCACAAACCCGACCACCGAGAATCACAACACACCCAATCACTGAGAATCACACCAAACCTAATCACTGAGAATCACAGCAAACCCGATCACTGAGAATCACAGCAAACCCGATCACTGAGAATCACAGCAAACCCGATCACTGAGAATCACAAACCCGACCACCGAGAATCACAACACACCCAATCACTGAGAATCACACCAAACCTAATCACTGAGAATCACACCAAACCCGATCACTGAGAATCACAGCAAACCCGACCACTGAGAATCACACCCAACCCAATCACTGAGAATCACACCAAACCCGATCACTGAGAATCACAGCAAACCCGACCACTGAGAATCACACCCAACCCAATCACTGAGAATCACACCAAACCTAATCACTGAGAATCACACCACACCCAATCACTGAGAATCACACCAAACCCGACCACCGAGAATCACACCAAATCTGATCACTGAGAATCACAGCAAACCCGACCACCGAGAATCACACCACACCCAATCACTGAGAATCACACCAAACCCAACCACTGAGAATCACCCCAAACCCCATCACTGAGAATCACCCAAATCATACCACCGAGAATCACACCAAACCTGATCACTGAGAATCACCACAAACCCCATCACTGAGAATCACCCAAATCATACCACCGAGAATCACACCAAACCTGATCACTGAGAATCACCACAAACCCCATCACTGAGAATCACCCAAATCATACCACCGAGAATCACCCCAAACCCGACCACCGAGAATCACACCAAACCTGATCACTGAGAATCACACCACACCCAATTACTGAGAATCACACCAAACCCGACCACTGAGAATCACACCAAACCTGATAACTGAGAATCACCCCCAAACCCCATCACTGAGAATCACACCAAACCCGATCACTGAGAATCACACCAAACCCGACCACTGAGAATCACCACAAACCCCATCACTGAGAATCACCCAAATCATACCACCGAGAATCACCCCAAACCCGACCACCGAGAATCACACCAAACCTGATCACTGAGAATCACACCACACCCAATCACTGAGAATCACACCAAACCCGACCACTGAGAATCACACCAAACCTGATAACTGAGAATCACCCCCAAACCCCATCACTGAGAATCACACCAAACCCGACCACTGAGAATCACCACAAACCCCATCACTGAGAATCACCTAAATCATACCACTGAGAATCACACCAAACCCGACCACCGAGAATCACACCCAACCCGACCACTGAGAATCACAAACCCGATCACCGAGAATCACACCCAACCCGACCACTGAGAATCACAAACCCGATCACCGAGAATCACGCCCAACCCGACGACTGAGAATCACAAACCCGATCACCGAGTATCACACCAAACCCGACCACTGAGAATCACAAACCCGATCACCGAGAATCACACCAACCCGACCACTGAGAATCACAAACCCGACCACTGAGAATCACACCAAACTGAGAGCAGCAATCTGCTGGGCAACCCACCTGATATTTGTCGGGCGTCTCCCGAATGCCCATGGCGTGAGTAGCCTCGGCCTGCAGCTCAATGACGGGCGTGTCTTCAACAATGCGCTGCACGGACATCTGGATGAACTCGTCAAACGAGTCCAGCTGCTGACGGACAAGGCCTTTTTCGTCGAAATATGACGAGATGACAATCCAGCAGGCCTCCTGCCAGAAATCATGGTTAATCTCGTCGTCGTCTTCATCGTCATAGTCGGCGTATGGATCTGTGTCTGGCGTGGGAGGGTGGAGGGTGTATTCAACAGTTCGACATTATCATCCAAGCACAATAATAATTTTATTTGGCGCATCAAAGACCAATAAGCAGTTGCTACTTGAGAAGTACCAGAAATGAAAATTTAATACTATTTTTTATATAATAGCTCCTTTTTTAAAAGGAGTATGCATCTGGTCTAAAATTGATTTATCTGCTAAAGCAATGGATTATATAGAAAGAGAAAAAAAGATAGAATTGAAAGTCCTATTTTAAATATCTAGTTTTAAATGATAATAATATATTTATTTACAATAATAATTTTAATGTTGTAGCATACCAATAAATTCAATTATTCATGCATGAATTGCTCTAGTTGGCAATAAGAAGTTCTAAATTGTAATGTTTAGCAAAAAATATAATTTTTTGAGACATTATTATAATAAAGATAATAACTTCTGTAGAAGTCTACCCTATTAGTTATCTATGGCCCAAAGGGGTGGTATCTACTGAGTAGGTAAGGGAATAATAGAAATAGAAAGATTTTATCAAATATTTTTTAAAGCAAAAAGTATTCTTATAAGCATATTTTACCACTAGGAAAAAATGGCTAGATATTCTCCCAGGGCAACTTTGATAGTGCCACTACATGAAATACTATGGCATTATACCATTCTTTAACTATAACTCTAGGCTTGCAAACTTTTTATGGTGACAATGACAAAAGCCACTATGCAGTGGTCAATAAATTATAGCCATCATTATTACTAGGCCTAGTAATTATTGATCCATGACAAGGGCTCAGCGGTCTAGCACATTTGCCTTGTGTGCCACTGGTCCAGGTTTGACCCCGCATTGTAGGTTGGCTATTTTCCCTAGCGCAGTTTTGTGTGCAGGGTCACATTAATTTGGGACCTTGTGCACGAATTGGTTGGGCTATGGCCAGTTGTGCAATTTGCGCTCATGAGGGTAACCCCCTAAGGCATAGAGAGTTTACATGCCTGGAATTACCGGTTTGTATACCCTATGTGAGTGCGTAACTGGATGCTGGCTTGTGTGTCTATGCCTATTTACCATATTTAGTATGACTGAATGTGCTTCAGGAGTCAGCACAATGGACAGTCATGCCCAGTCACTGGTTGTGGGACAATATCTCTTTAAGTGTCAAAGCGCCTTCAGCCCTCCTACAGATTTAGCTTTAGTTAGCTTTTTTATTGATCCATGACTATTTGTACTATAAACTCCCTTTCTAGTTTACAATTACATATATTATTATAAGGAAACCAATAAACATTTTACATGCTATATCAGATCCTTGAACTCCCATGAGTAAGAAAATACAAAAAATTTGAATGCAAATGTAAGAAAAATTGAATGCAAAAAAGACTGCACTAGTGTCAATATTTGTACTAAGATAAAGAGTATCAGTAAATAATAATTATTTTTTATTATATTCAATACATTTCATGCAGGCATGGAATACATAAAATCATAATCTATGCATACAGCTGAATATATTTTGTCAGCGATTTTCTGTTTTATAAGCCTTTATTGTTTTAAATAAAACTAGAAATGTCATGGGCTATGCTTAAAAATATTTAACAGTTAAAAGCATCTTACCCATCTCAAATTTCGATAAATATGTTGCTGTTTAGATATTACTGTAGTAAGGAGAATTTAAAGATTGTCAATCGAAAAAAAACTTACTACAAAGTAACTTTTGGTAATTCTAGCCAGTGCAAATTTTATTGCGAAATTATCGAAATTGTAATTTTAAATTGATTTCCGCTTTAATAAGACTGCATATTAGTAGCTCTATTAAATACAAATCGAGGAATAATTTCTGTTTGAACCAAAAGAATGTTCACAAATAATATGAATATTTTGTACGTACTTTGTTATACTAAGTACTCTGTCAGAGATTGCAAGCATCCGAAATACTATTAGTAAAATTTCTAGGAAGCATGGAAATTTACTTTAATATTTAAAGTAACTACTAACTAACTGCTAACTACTAAATATAATAACTACTCCTTAAAGTTATTATAAGAACTTAGCTTTGATTTTTCCAGTCGTTTTAAAAAAGCATTGCAAGCGGACAGTGCATGGCGTAGCCAGGAGGTATCGGTGTCCTAAATTCCTCTGAACTTGAAGGAATTAATAAGATGGACGTCGGTGATTCGGTTTTCCTTCAATTAATTCTTTACAAGGACTGGTAGGTAGAAACCAACGGGCCGTGATGGACTATGCAGGCAGCGTATATTTATCTTTATTTTAGTGTCGCCGGAATATTCTAGAAGATTCTAACATTATAACAAAGGCGTGATGATTTAGTATGTTAACATTTATAAGACTACGCCAGCAAATATTATCTGAGTAATAAATTAATTAATAACACAAATAATTGCGTAGGAACTAAAATAATTGATTTCTAGAAGTTTCTGGAAAGTCAAAGAATATTCGGATTACTAATTTTATGGAAATTTCGCGAATGTACGCTACAAACTAAATTTTTCACTGCATGGTCACTAAATTCAGAAAAAGTATTATTGTTATTGTTTAATTAAAGTTTGACCATATTGGATTCCGATTTCAAGGTGGAAAAAACCGATACCCACAAATAAAATTCTGGCGCTACGCCACAGCAAAAGGAATGCACGTTAAATGTGCGTGCTCTCGTTCCACACAGGTTTTAAGAACAAAGGTCAGAGTTAAATTACGCCTAAAGGCCTAACTGTAACTACGCCAAAAAAATTCTACTTACATGGAAGTAATATTTGGGGCTTGCGAAGAGTTTCAGGTAAAAATCAGGGACTTCTTGACTATATAGAAGTCCCTGGTAAAAATACATGTAATTGGACATTGTTAATAAAAATATTTCTGCACCCAAATCCACCATAGCCAGGGTCGAAGTAGCCTAGGGGCAAGGTGGCCAATTTCTCCTACAAGGGCTGGCGAGGGAGTTATCCTTCTTGACATTACCTTTACCTTACGTCCCTGAGCCACTAGTCTTTGGTGAGTAAGATGGAGACCACACAGGAAGCCTGCCACCTCAACACTTGCGTATTTTTGTCCATCTATTTATAAGAAAAAGTAATATCCCTGAATTTGGTGGGAGCTATAGGACCACAGCATCTAGCTCTGTAGGAGATCTTTTTCAATCTAACGAAAACCATAAAGTAAGGAGATGAACCGGTTAATTCCTTTGTCTGAAATATACGCATAGAAACACACAATGAGTTACAATCTGGCTGCTATAGTAAATGTACCAGTGATTTGTAACCAGAGAGCCTATGCATGTAGTTTGGTATTTAGGTCTTTTCAATAACATTAAATGTAGATTTTTACATCTATATACACGTAAGAGGTGGAATTCAATGCAGTAAAATGTGACTAAAACAAATTTACTAGAGTTGACTCTAAGTGTCTTTAAGTTGAATGATAATTAAATGGTTAGAAAGCAGTCAAACGCCTAAAATCAAAGCTTTTATAGGCATACGAGGATCATCAAAACTATAGTTCGTGGTCGAAACAGAGCTTCGGCCTTTTTATTTTACTTTATAGCTTATTTATTATACGAATTTGAATTTATTTTAGCCTTTGACTAAAGGCTAAACCTTTAGTCAAACCTTTAGACCTTTAGACCTTTAAACCTTTAGACTTTGCATAAATGAAATCAGGGCTAGCACAGTATAAGTTAGTAATTGCATGAATCAAGTTAATGTTTATTAAAATTACTGAGGAGAGAAATAATTATTAATCAGCAATCAAATGAGTGAAGAGCGTTATTTTTTATAATTCCAGATTGTCTCGTTGATAACACCATGAAACTGAAAAGCTAACTCAATTTCTTTAGTTTTGTTTCTCTTTCACACGCAAGCACAAAACATGCATTGATTGGGATTGTTATGCAGCGACACTACATTTATATGCACTTCAGAAAGAAATTACTTGTTTGTATTGATAATTTTTTGTGTACATTATATTATATCACAAAGTTCGGTAAATAAACTTTTAAAAAATCATGCAGTATTTCATAATTTTTTGTGGCTTTCAGCTTATTGAAAGAGACTTTAGTAATTGGTTAAATAAGTATTTAGAATTTAAACTGCGAGCTATTATAGTATTTGCAGCATAGTTTACCACCATTCCAAATCATATAGTATTATATGAGACTCTAGTAGCACAATGTACTACTGTACATGTACGTTACGCACGGGAAAGGCAAGACTATCCCAGGAAAGATACAATAAGAAACGTGGTTGGTGTTGTTTTAATAAGAAGGGAAGGCGGGAGCAAATCGGTTAAGCCGCAGCAAGCAGTCTCATACGCTAGGCAAGAATGAGGAGCAAAATCTGACGCGCTGTCAGGAAAAAATATTGCAAAAAGCGTGTTCGCTACTTCCTACTATAAACATAAATAGGCTAGTAGAAGACATTCACAGTATTTTGCATATTGCGCGCGCAAATTTGGGCTTGAATTAGACTCTTTGCTTTGCCGGCGTCAGCCTTTGAACACGTCCGGCGCGGAGAAGAGTATGGCGCAAGTGGAAATGACGGTGAAGCACGAGAAGATAATTAGGCAGAGTCGGTCAACCACGCGGGCGGCGAATTTCCACTCGCTGCTGATCTCGCCGTCGGCCGTGTCGTCGGCGATCTTTTTAGTGATGACTTGCAGCTCGCGGACAACGGCCGCCAACTCGGTGCGGGTGCTGCAATTCGAGGCGCACGCGGCCCCGCCGCCGCCGCCGCCTCCGACAGCGCCCGCGCCTCCGTCTATGCTGTTGCCCATCACGTTCTGGTAGGCCGGCGGCGAGAAGGCACCGCTGATCCCGACGCCGCCGGCTCCGGCGCCGCCAACTGTTCGGATGTCGTCCTCGAGGTCGAGCACGTTAGCTAGCAGCGACTTGGACGAGCGCTCCTTCAGTTCAACGTTGGGGTTGGCGGTTTCTCGAAACGAGGAAGCTCGAAACGAGGTGTTCTTCTTTCGGCGCAGGTAGACTGGCTCCTTCTCCTCGTCTCTGTGGTGGTTCTTCATGCACAGGATGTTCGCCAGATAGGTGCAGATGAACTTTTTCACCTGCGGATGTCAAGCATTTTTTAGCAGAGCATCGGTAAATTTGTGTAAAGTTATAAACTTCATTTTCTATGAAAAATATAAAAAATTGGTATCAGTGCCAAAATATTTTTATCAAATTCTTCTTTTAAACTAAATGTGCGATAAACAAATTTTATTTAATTATCAAGTGCTTGCTTCTACAGTAGGAAATGCTACTCATCAATCGTCTGTCTATTTATTTGTTTATTTTTGTCTCTTAAGTTATGATAAAAAAACCTCGGCTTTTCTTCAAACGTGTCGTTACTACGACTAAAATCAAACAAATTATCGGCTACTATTTTCACCATGGCAACTTATAAGTGTGGTTAATACTGAACGCATAAAGTGCTGGCCTCACCCAGTTGGGCACCGGATGTGACTCAGCGTCTCTGTGATGATAGTTGAGCACGATGACTGTAAAGACCACTGACAGGCTGCACGTAACCATGGTGCAGGAGAAGTACATGCCTGAAATAAGGGGGGTGATTAATATACTACGAGTTTATTAATGCCTTGAAATTATTATTTAGTATGAAAATGAAATACTTCAATTATGGTAGTAAAAGTGCATTGTTTGTTAATCAAATCACAGCAGTTTTGGATGCAAACCCTTCACCAGATTAAGTGCTTGCTGTTAAAAAATAATAATAAATTTAAACATCCGACCTTTCGATCAGATGTACAGCTCACGGCACAGCCGCAGCTAGTTGCGCGGCGCATCCGAGGACTGTGTACAGCTTTCAGCATGACGGGCTGGAGGGGCCGCAACACCCACACTAAATTTACCCAGCTCATATTGGTACCCAATCTCAGCTGAGTGGACTGAAGCAATGCGGGATTAAGTGCCTTGCTCAAGGGCACAAATTGTCTCCTAGGGCTAGGACTCGAACCCACGACCTCCCGGTCATGAGGCAGGCGCCCTAGCCACTAGGCTACAACTCATTTAGCTGTTAGTAATACCGTACTCAGCCTCAGGATGTATCTGCATCTCTGTACATCTCTGTTTAAATGCCTTCCTGTGTCTAAAAGCATCAAAGCAAAACTGCGGAAGATTGTTCAGTTTAATATTTAGTTTTCATATCCTAAAAATCACTGTTCCATATATGATATCTTAATGTTTGTACAACAGTTTGGTTTAGGAGAAGACTTTCAAGCCCCGTTCGTCTCACCTATTAGCGGCACAGCGTCTGATGTTGGCGGCATGGACTCAGCGACCATCATAAGAAACACTGTTAGTGACAGCAGTATTGTGACCCCTGATCAATGTTGCGCAGGGAGGTCAGGTTAGCGGGTACGAGGTATCCGCAGCTTGCAATATTTCAATTCTCTTTGGCCCTCTCAATCATCAGGAATGGATGATCCAAAGTGATAGTTAACTAAACCCGGTTAGCTCCCTGTCTGTCAGACCTCATCATTTTGAGTCAAAGGTATGACTGATTAGTTAGTTGGATTGAATTTTAAGCAAAAAATTGCGATCTGGTGAATTTGTGCCGGGCAAAAATCAAGCAAAAAATATAATGAGCAAAGCACGCAATTAGCTGGACCAACTCGAACAACTCAAATAAGCGATAGCAAAAAAACTTCTTACTGTTAATCAAATTTACGGTTAGTTTTTTTGGTGCAGCAATCAATTACCAAGCAAATAAAAGCAACCGGCCGGCCACCTGAACGCGGTGCAAACAATAAATAATGAAAGCAGTGGCAGAGAGCCAAGCTGCAAGCGCTGTGCCGACACTGGCACGCCGAACTCTCACCTATCAGGGGCACAGACTCCGACGTCTGCGGCATGGCATCAGCCACTAGCAGTTGGAACATCGACAGCGACAACATGATGGTCACGCCTGGGTGCGTTCCAGTGTGTCGGAATGCCAATATAATAAAGACTGTTGCTTTTTGCGTCGGTACTCAATACGAGTAATTTCTGGGTACTGGGTAAAAACGCTGAAATTAGCCTCACTTTTAGGGAAAAAAATTAGCTAAGCATCAAGGAAGCTCCTTGATTCCTTCTGCTAAACAGGGATCTAACTACTGTAGTATTTCTTTTTACAATATCAGTCCTCTTATTAATTTATAAACCCTTGAAGTTGATCAGAGATGTGAACCTTGAAATTCATCAAGTGTGTGAAACCTTTTAGTTCATCAAGGATGTGAACCCTAGACGCTCATTAAGGATGTGAACCCTAAACGCTCATTAAGGATGTGAACCCTAAACCCTCATTAAGGATGTGAACCCTAAACCCTCATTAAGGATGTGAACCCTAAACCCTCATTAAGGATGTGAACCTAAACGCTCATTAAGGATGTGAACCCTAGACGCTCATTAAGGATGTGAACCCTAGACGCTCATTAAGGATGTGAACCCTAGACGCTCATTAAGGATGTGAACCCTAGACGCTCATTAAGGATGTGAACCCTAGACGCTCATAAACGATGTGAACCCTAGACGCTCATTAAGGATGTGAACCCTTGACGCTCATTGAGGATGTTGAACCTGGACGGAATCAAGACGTACAGTATAATATTCATTATTTACACACTTTATTAAAAGTTTCTCTAGAGATAGAAATCAAATAATTTTTTACAGCTTTACGAAATTCAATCAATAAAAATTTAATTTTTATGTTCTGTTCATCGTTTTGTAAAGCTACTTGGCTTCGGGCAGAGCAGGATCGGGAGCAAATCAATCCAAACGTACCAAGCGAGATCTTCTCGCCAGCGTCAGGCGGCAGTACAAAGGTAAGAAGCGACATGGACGAGATGAGCACGCAGGGAATGATAAGATTGATGCCATAGTACAGAGTGCGCCTGCGTATCCTGATGAAATAGCTCAGATCGATGAACGGGTAGGGGCAGCAGTCGTACTCTGCGGCCGTCCGCTTTCCGTCCATGCCTGCAATTGTTGCCCTTGCTATATAATTAATTGATCAACATTTTTACAAACAGAACATTCAGTGTAAAAATCCTTAAGTACATGTACGAGCGTATATTTTCTTTCTCCTCTGAACTGATCAATGTACATTAAGCTGTACATTGAGCTATTTTTATCTGTGAACTGATCGCTGTACATTAAGCTGTACAATGCGCCACTTTTCTTCTCTAAACTGGTTGCTGTACACTAAGCTGTAAATTGTGCTACTTTTCTTCTCTGAACTGATCGCTGTGAATTTTGCTATCTTTCTCCTCTGATCTGTTCTGTTTCTGTTCTGTTCTTGTTTGCGTAACATTCACTAATTTCTGTTTTCTAGGCATTGAATAAGTACGCATGCAAGTTAAGGTTGTCTAATTTGAAGATTAAGAGAAAGTTGAAGCACATTTAAGCAGAGAAAAAAGTTGTAATATTATTCATAAAAGTGATTATCGGTTTCGCTTTTTTGTTGCTACAGGCGTCACTAATGAGCGCCAAACAATACAATACAATACAAACAATACAAGGACAAACTACATACACAATATTTGAAATTCAGATTTAGAAAACTCACACTGTAACACATGTACACAGAAAGAGGAAAATGTGGAGGTGCCGATTTGTGCCTGGAATTCTGAATGCTAAAAATCCCCAATAGAAACAGCCCAGCTGATCATCCATTCCGTGGGTGACTGTCTAAAGCAACCCATAGCGAACCTACCAAAGCTAACTTTCTCCCCAGCATCCGGCGGTATGATGAAGCTAAGCAGGGTCAGACAGGACAAAAAAATGCACGGCCCAATCAAATTGAACACATAGTACAGCCTGCGCCTGCGAATGCGGATTCTGTACTGCAGGTCAATGAACGGATGCGGGCAGCAGTCGTATTTGGCGCTGTTTCGAACTCCCGGCACCCCTGAAAGTCGATCGTTATAGCCAATAATTCAATCCGATCTCTATCCGTCAATACCTGTCCCCCCACTGCGTCCGTTCTCCTTATGGGAGCCATCATCATTGAGCAAAACGGGTTCGAAGCGATCGTTAGTGAGTCAAGAGGAACCGAGTTAGAATAATACTCGTAATAAAAAAATTAATTTGAGTTTAGAAAGTGTTAGTGACACGTTTTTAAATTATTTCGGAAAATGGCAGCTTAAATATTCTTTCGGAAATTCGATAACCTAAAATTTCTCAGAAATTATTGAAACGATCACAATCTATAATACGTCTACTATAAGTAGCATAATGAGGATTTTATAAATTATCTATCGGCTAAAAGTGCAAACACTCGAAAATTACGTAGGAGGTGGATTCTTTAAATTTCTAATTCTCATAGATGTACAAGTTATCTTCAGGCGTGCTATTTAATTATGCTGCATCTTACTAAACTCAAAGCTCAGCTGCTTCAAACAATCCTGACTGACTTGCCTTCCAAATACCATTCCCCGCTGGGCACGTAGGTCTCGAGGTCGGCGCCGCCAATTTCAGAACAATTGTTTGGATCGTTTAGCCGCATCTCGTTAGTACTTAGCGATTCGTTTGAGCATTTGAGTCGCAGGTCCAGCGTGCCGCCGTCGTACGACCACGACCCGAACTTCAGCTTGCACACCTGGGTGTCGAACGGGAACCAGGTGGTGTCGATCTTGCACGTGGATCGGAACATGCCTGGCGGGATGAAGTTCATGTTGCCCGTGTGCTCAATCACCACGTTGGTCGGGTACGTGCCGTCAAACTTTTCGTCCGCGCTGTTCGTGACCAGTAAAAAATGCTATTTAGTCAGGTTTCATTTGTTCACTTTTCGACTTTCTTAATGAAGTTTTACGTATACATTTCCCGAATATTATTTAAACCAAGTGTCACATGTACTTTTAAACCTTCCAATGACAATGCTGCATCGTTTTGTTATTCTGCTGTATGTATGATTTTTTTTAAATTTTGTTTAACTACTGTATTCAAATATTATGAGCTTTTTAGAATGTGTTAAAATGCACTTAAATGTTCAATTGAGCACATTCTATATATTATATTGTATTTCAATGTCCTGTAATTTGTTGAACTGTGTTGCATTGTGTTGCATTGTGTTGCACTGTGTTGCACTGTGTTGCACTGTGTTGCATTGTGTTGCACTGTGTTGCACTGTGTTGCACTGTGTTGCACTGTGTTGCACTGTGTTGCACTGTGTTGCACTGTGTTGCACTGTGTTGCACTGTGTTGCACTGTGTTGCACTGTGTTGCACTGTGTTGCATTGTGTTGCACTGTGTTGCACTGTGTTGCACTGTGTTGCACTGTGTTGCACTGTGTTGCACTGTGTTGCACTGTGTTGCACTGTGTTGCACTGCGTTGCACTGTGTTGCATTGTGTTGCACTGTGTTGCACTGTGTTGCACTGCGTTGCACTGTGTTGCATTGTGTTGCACTGTGTTGCACTGAGTTGCACTGTGTTGAAATGTGTTGCACTGTTTCGCATTGTGTTGCACTGTTTCGCATTGTGTTGCACTGTTTCGCATTGTGTTGCATTGTGTTGCACTGTGTTGCACTGTGTTGCACTGTGTTGCACTGTGTTGCACTGTGTTGCACTGCGTTGCACTGTGTTGCATTGTGTTGCACTGTGTTGCACTGAGTTGCACTGTGTTGAAATGTGTTGCACTGTTTCGCATTGTGTTGCACTGTTTCGCATTGTGTTGCACTGTTCGCATTGTGTTGCATTGTGTTGCATTGTGTTGCATTGTGTTGCACTGTGTTGCACTGTGTTGCACTGTGTTGCACTGTGTTGCACTGAGTTGCACTGTGTTGAAATGTGTTGCACTGTTTCGCATTGTGTTGCACTGTTTCGCATTGTGTTGCATTGTGTTGCACTTTGTTGCACTGTGTTGCATTGTGTTGCATTGTGTTGCACTGTGTTGCACTGTGTTGCACTGTGTTGCACTGCGTTGCACTGTGTTGCACTGAGTTGCACTGTGTTGAAATGTGTTGCACTGTTTCGCATTTTGTTGCACTGTGTTGCATTGTGTTGCATTGTGTTGCACTGTGTTGCACTGTGTTGCATTGGTGTTGCATTGTGTTGCATTGTGTTGCACTGTGTTGCACTGTGTTGCATTGTGTTGCATTGTGTTGCACTGTGTTGCACTGAGTTGCACTGTGTTGAAATGTGTTGCATTGTGTTGCATTGTGTTGCACTGTGTTGCATTGTGTTGCATTGTGTTGCACTGTGTTGCATTGTGTTGCATTGTGTTGCACTGTGTTGCACTGTGTTGCACTGTGTTGCACTGTGTTGCACTGTGTTGCATTGTGTTGCACTGTGTTGCACTGAGTTGCACTGTGTTGAAATGTGTTGCATTGTGTTGCACTGTGTTGCACTGAGTTGCACTGTGTTGAAATGTGTTGCACTGTTTCGCATTGTGTTGCACTGTTTCGCATTGTGTTGCATTGTGTTGCACTGTGTTGCACTGTGTTGCATTGTGTTGCATTGTGTTGCACTGTGCTGAATCTTTTTTAAGTCCCACTGGTTAAAAAATCTGCAACAGTCTCATCTTCGCCCAAATAATCACAAGATGATAGCTTAGAGATAACTTAAAGTAACTTTGTGAGACGCCTTTCACCTGTTGTACAGCAGAATATCGGGCCTCCACACCCGTTTCGGGTCGATCATGATCTTGGTGATGCCGCCAAAGTCTTTTGGATTCCACATAAAATGATAGTCGTGCCAAGTCTGCGGGATTTTATTTGTACCGCAATACATTTTTATGATTAAATTGAATGCTATTTTGGACAATCCGATAAAATATTAGTAAGTAGGGAATGAAACTGAATTGGGTCAACACCGAATACGCATGCTAAGAAACTAAAAGAAAGGTTAGGAATAATCAGTCAGGTTATCGAGAAACAAATAAATAAAAGCAAGCGATATTTAGGTGTTAGTTAAAATTTGTTTAGTATGCTCTTAACTTTGCAATGTTAAAAGGACAACTGGAACTTCTGTATTTAAATTGAAACTCCCAAACTCCAAACTCCAAAACTCCCGAAAAATCATATTTTAAGTCGCTAATAATTTGTTAGTTACTCAAATCGCTACAATTCCCGTGTAACCGCTTTTACCAGCAATTTACCAAACATGCGGCTGCTTACCAGGTCCAGCCAAATGTTGGAGAACAGGATCTGATTTTTCTCGTCCTGATAAACAGAAAATTGAGGGCGCAGTAGGTACACAGTGACGGAGAGGTGCAGTACGCATAGTGAGGAAGTTATTTGATAATCCAGATAGAGAGTAAATGCTCGTGATTTTGCACTCCGGCTTTATTTCCCAGGTTTTTAGACTGCTTTCAGGGCCCTGGTTTCATTTTAGCTAATTTACCTGGTTTGTTAAGAGTAGAAATACGTTCTATCCATCCATCTATCTATCTATCTATCTATCTATCTATCTATCTATCTATCTATCTATCTATCTATCTATCTATCTATCTATCTATCTATCTATCTATCTATCTATTCTATCTATCTATCTATCTATCTATCTATCTATCTATCTATCTATCTATCTATCTATCTATCTATCTATCTATCTATCTATCTATCTATCTATCTATCTATCTATCTATCTATCTATCTATCTATCTATCTATCTATCTATCTATCTATCTATCTATCTATCTATCTATCTATCTATCTATCTATCTATCTATCTATCTATCTATCTATCTATCTATCTATCTATCTATCTATCT
>CATNEM010000167.1:485000-517500 GCA_950096795.1 Macrostomum cliftonense
AGCAGTCTCTAACAGACAGACAGAAGAATCAATACAGCCACAAATGGGAATCAAGGCAGGCGATGAGGGTGGCAAAAGGTCGGCGGCGTTGGTTGATGAATTCTCCGGAACTGCGGTCGCACCGGCTCCGCAACCCCCTTCCCCCCCACTTGGTCAGCCAGCAGACAGGGGGAGAGCGGGTCGCCCGAACGAAGCCATGATTATTTTCAAGCCGAGCTGGCGTGAAAAAAAAAGCTGAATGGAGAGGTCCCGAGGCTTGGTCTTGCCCATGGCAAAGAAAATAAACCACGACGGCTTCCAATCTGTTTGTTTGCTTTTGAGACAACCAAGACGACAGGGAGTCAGGAAAGTGCGAATTGCTTCGCTGACCTTTGGTTTTTGGTTGCTCTGAATTTTTCTGGTGGTTTCATGACGGGAAGAAAACAATACATGGGGGCTCAGTTAACTTTGCTTACAAATTGCTGGAGATACTATATTTCTATCTATTCTACCTGTCTCTTTCTTTTTCTGCTTTTAGTCTAGCTTTTGTGATTGTTGGCTTCTGCTTTTTTGCTTCCTTCGCCTTCGCCTTTATGTCAACGGACCCGGGAAAAGGGCCAGTAGATAAGCATTTATGATCCCGTAATGAGTCAGTGCAAACAGTGAATTGTCAGTGAAAAATCTGCCCCCCCCTTCCCCAGAGCAGTCCAGACAGTCGGACAGAAATTTTCGCACTTGCCAATCTCTCAATTTTTGATCCTCTCCTACTGACAGTTTTGGTCCCACTCTTTACACCCCCCCTGCCCAACACTTTGATCCCGTTGAAAATCCTCAGCAAAGAGGAACAGGCTGAGTGGCTCGACGGGCAGACTGTGCGTCAGTTGGTAGGGGAACTCGGCTGGCACAGCTGGCTCGCGTTGGGGGAAAAATGTAGAAATGAGAAACCAACGGGCCCGGGTCCGCGTCGCGTTGAGTGGCTTTAGCAGAAGAACCTGGCAGATTCTAGTAGAATTGTAGCTAAGGGTGCGCGCAGGGATACTATGTGGCTGTATAGTGTGCCAGTGCCTGTTGTAGAATTTGCACCCCTCTATTACTCTCTCCCTACCCCTTCTCAGAAACTCAACTCTCTCTCTCGCTACCGAGGTGTCAGCTTGGAGCAGCAGCAGCAGCAGCAGCAACAACAGTTCCAGGGTTCGGGAGGTAGTTTGGAAATGGATTTTGCACGGCTACTATTGTGACAGTGCATAAAGTGCGAGCGCTAAGATGGTAGCTGGCTAAGTTAGTCACGCGCCTTCAGGATTGGGGCTTTTGCTGGGGAATCTAAAACCCTATCAAGGACGAGTCCCAGTTGGAAATTACATTAAAAATACAAACTATTCGCTTGGAGATTTCAGGCATGAAGAAAAAAAGACTTCATTTAATTTGTTTCGCGTTAAAAAGCGCTGAAAGCCCTTCGCTCTTTAGATAGACAGCGGAAGAGAGCCCCTGTACCGCCGTGGGGACCAAGTTTTCCACTGACTAAAAGAGCAGTGCTAGTTTTTCATCGATCTTCTTCTTTGCCGAATTTCCTAGGATCTGTTTGACGCGCAAGCGGCCGAGGATTTTTTTGTCCTTTTTTTCTTTTCCCAATCCGACAGGAGGCTGAACTTCCGATTGCTGGTGTCGGGAGACTCGTCCACTACTATGGGACAGAAATCGATGACTAGGTTATTGATTTTCAGTCTGGCCCCATAACAACTGTCTCATTGAAGCCGTCAAAAAAGACGGGTTTTTACCAATCACTCTCTCACTGGCGATCTCTTCCTTCATTTCTCCACTAGCGCAGTCTTTTTTATTCCCCAGGATTTCCGCCGTTGATCCCAGAAGGAATCCCCCCCTAGAGTAGCGATCAGCCTGTAGGCAGTGCCAGAGTCCCGGCGCTGATCAGAGGCTTGCCAGCCTCGACGAATCGATAATTTGAACTGCGGCGGCTCGCTGGCGAGGATCACTGCGATCATTCGGAGAGGAGAATTAGCACGCCAGCCTTCGCAAAGTACTATTGACGCTCCTCGAATCCAGCCGCTGCTCTGTTCTGCATCCCTTCCTGCTCACTTACCGAATGACTCTCTAATTCACTTTCCGAATCACTCTCCGAATCACTCTCCAAATCATTCTTTGAATGACTCTCTGAATCAATCTCAGAATCATTCTCCGAATCACTCTCCGAATCACTCTCCGAATCATTCTCAGAATCATTCTCCGAATCACTCTCCGAATCACTCTCCGAATCATTCTCCAAATCACTCTCTGAATCATTCTCCAAATCACTCTCTGAATCACTCTCCGAATCACTCTCCGAATCATTCTCCGAATCACTCTCCGAATCACTCTCCGAATCATTCTCCAAATCACTCTCTGAATCACTCTCTGAATCACTCTCCGAATCATTCTCCGAATCACTCTCCGAATCATTCTCCAAATCACTCTCTGAATCACTCTCTGAATCACTCTCCGAATCGATCCCTGTCCCCAATCCCCTGTCTTATCTCCATCTCGTCCCCGTCTCCCCTGTTCTGCCCTGTCTTCTCAGCGAACAAAAAGCTGAACAAACAGTTCAATTCAAACTGGCTGAAAGCAGAAAAAATAATTTCAGGGACCGGGACTCATCGACCGTCTCTTATTAACGAGTTTCCAATAAAGCCGCTCAAGTGGCCCCTCTAAGCCAAGCTGATGCATGAATGCATTTAGCCCACATTCTTTAGTTTATTTTTTACTGACGGACAGTCTCACTTAACCTGCGAAAAAATAAACCAACCCGCTAATTTTTGGGGGGAGTCAGCAGATTATAGTGTGAAATATCTAACCCGCGATGAGGGACCTGGACTGACAGCTGCTGCTACAGGCTTGTGTCTGACTTCATGCGGGCACGGAAGACTCATGGGAATCTTTTCGTAGTCAGGGCTGATCCTAAGCTCGTCTACGGAGTGGGGAGTTGGCGGGGACATGCGGGAGAATAATCCTAATAAAGACTGATTGGCGTCAACATTGACTGTGCTTAGGCTGCTTGTTTTGCTTTTTTTCAGCGATTTTTTACCGAGCTTTAAACCGAGGACACATGCAAATGACATGCAATAGCACAGCTTTTGCAGCTGCCTACCCTACTCCACTGCCTACTGTACCCTGCTGCCTACTTTGCCATAGCTAGCATGCCTACTGTACCCTGCTGCCTACTTTGCCATAGCTAGCATGCCTACTGTACCCTGCTGCCTACTTTGCCATAGCTAGCATGCCTACTGTACCCTGCTGCCTACTTTGCCAAAGCTAGCATGCCTACTGTACCCTGCTGCCTACTTTGCCATAGCTAGCATGCCTACTCTACCCTGCTGCCTACTTTGCCATAGCTAGCATGCCTACTCTACCCTGCTGTCTACCTTGCCATAGCTAGCATGCCTACTGTACCCTGCTGCCTACTTTGCCATAGCTAGCATGCCTACTCTACCCTGCTGTCTACCTTGCCATAGCTAGCATGCCTACTCTACCCTGCTGCCAAACTTGCCGTAGCTACCATGCCTACTCTACCCTGCTGTCTACCTTGCCATAGCTAGCATGCCTACTGTACCCTGCTGTCTACTTTGCCATAGCTAGCATGCCTACTCTACCCTGCTGTCTACCTTGCCATAGCTAGCATGCCTACTCTACCCTGCTGTCTACCTTGCCATAGCTAGCATGCCTACTCTACCCTGCTGCCAAACTTGCCGTAGCTACCATGCCTACTCTACCCTGCTGTCTACCTTTGCCATGGCTACCATGCCTACTCTAACCTGCTGCCTACCCTGCCGTAAATACCATACCTACTCTACCCTGCTGTCTACCTTGCCGTAGCTACCATGCCTACTCTACCCTGCTGCCTACCTTTCCATGGCTACCCTGCCTACTCTACCCTGCTGCCTACCTTTCCATGGCTGCCATGCCTACTCTACCCTGCTGCCTACCTTTCCATGGCTACCATGCCTACTCTACCCTGCTGCCTGTTTTAAATATAATGCAATTGCATCTATTTTCACACCCTAAACCATTGCATTTTCGATTTTGCGCTATCATTATCGAAAAATGCGCCAAGCTTTGAAGGTCACTCTTCAATAAAAAAAATTCATCCCGCTGACTGTCCTGCCGCGAAGCAAACTTTTCAGTGCACACACACACACAAACACACACACACACACACACGCACACACACACAGAGAGAGAAATGCTTTCAAACTTTGCAGAAAGGACAAGCAGAACAGGGAGAAAAAAAGAGGCATTTCACATTTTCAATGCCACCGAACGCCATTCTTTTGCCTGGCGGACACGTAAAACAAATTGGTTGCTACCTCCACACACCTTCTTTGCCTCCCTCAACCTGTCTTGACTTCAACGCACTGTGCTATGCAGATTCAGATTCAGCCGGCGGCCAGACTTTTTCTCTCTTGCTCTGCCCTGATGCAGTCTTTTTAGCTGCTTGTCCGAATCTGCCTGTCTGCTTGTCCGAATCTGCCTGTCTGCTTGTCCGAGTCTGCCTGTCTGCTTGTCCGAATCTGCCTGTCTGCTTGTCCGAGTCTGCCTGTCTGCTTGTCCGAGTCTGCCTGTCTGCTTGTCCGAGTCTGCCTGTCTGCTTGTCCGAGTCTGCCTGTCTGCTTGTCCGAGTCTGCCTGTCTGCCTGTCCGAATCTGCCTGTCTGCTTGTCCGAGTCTGCCTGTCTGCTTGTCCGAATCTGCCTGTCTGCTTGTCCGAGTCTGCCTGTCTGCTTGTCCGACTCTGCCTGTCTGGTTGTCCGAGTCTGCCTGTCTGGTTGTCCGAATCTGCCTGTCTGGCTATCCGAATCTGCCTGTCTGGTTGTCCGAATCTGCCTGTCTGGCTGTCCGAATATGCCTGTCTGCTTGTCCGAATCTGCCTGTCTGCTTGTCCAAATATGCTTGTCTGGTTATCCGAATCTATTTTTTCTCTATTTTTTCCGCACCTTTTCGCCGACACAAAAACTAATTGTCTCAACAATGCATTTTTCCTGCTAATTCGCCACCCTGTCTTATCCCGTGTTCCGGAAATGCACCCAAAACAGCCCGGAAGCGGAAATGTCCTCACCAGACACCATAGCCGCGACCAGCGCAGCCCACAGAGCCGGCGCCGCAGGCTGCATTGGCCAACAGCGGTTGATAAAAATTTATTGTTTGCTAAGAATCAATAAAATTGGCTCTGCCTTCAGCAGCAGCCCAGTCGGCCCCTGGACTATACGCGAACTCTTTGTCAAACAAAGACTAGTCCTTGCGCGTAATTCTGTTGCTATACTAATGTTGCTGTCCACAGCGAGCCGATTCCGACACCTTTCGTTGATCCTTAATTCTAAAAAATGAGGATCTTTTTTGTTTCAGAAAAGCCTGTCTCTCTGAACCATAATGGGAATGTGGCAGGTTAACCCTGCCCGTCTGCCTATTGGAACGAGGGCATTGGGCCAATGAGGCGCCGGGTCAGGAGACGCAGCGGCAGTGGGGACCGATTGGGGAGACAGTTTTGGGATATCTCTCTCCCCTCTCACCTTCACTCTCACAATCGTCAGCTGGCATTTTCTGGCATTTCTTTTCAGCGACGGAGAGCTCCGAAGTAGGCAGTGGATTACACTCCCCAGAAATAAAGGCCGAAATAAAGACCTTTAGGAAAACCAGTGAATTCTGACTTACGACGGGCACACAGAAACTTATTGGGGACTTTTGCCGCCATTAATTATCTGGCTATCTTTCTTAGTGTACCTGCGTGTCTGTCTGTCTGTCTGTCTGTCTGTCTGTCTGTCTGTCTGTCTGTCTGTCTGTCTGTCTGTCTTTTCTGTCTGTCTGTCTGTCTGTCTGTCTGTCTGTCTGTCTGTCTGTCTGTCTGTCTGTCTGTCTGTCTGTCTGTCTGTCTGTCTGTCTGTCTGTCTGTCCGTCTGTCTGTCCGTCTGTCTGTCTGTCTGTCTGTCTGTCTGTCTGTGTGTCTGTCTGTCTGTCTGTCTGTCTGTCTGCAACTACAATAATAACTACAACGTATTATAGTTTAAGTCTCGGTCAAAAATATATCATATTTATTTTATTCCACATCGCATTAAAATTTTCGTACGTTTCGTCCGTCCTAAACTAATCTATTGCGGACGATAGAAAAGTATTGAGGAAGTTGGGAAACATTTCGCTATAAATTTAGTTGAAACCAACCGAATAAAACCGCAATCGAATGGCAGGATGCGGTGATTCGAGCTGACTGACAGGATTAGGACGAACTTGAGATCTCGGCGTTTGACAGATATTGACATTCACCTACGCAATAGCCTGGAACCAGCAAGAGTTTTCCCGTCTAAATACGAATGCTTTTGGGTATTAGACAGTTCAGCGATCGGCGTTGGGGATCGACAGTGGTTGAAAAATACATGGACGCAGCTTTCGAAGTTTTCTTTTGCTGAGCGTTCCCACGGGACTTACATATAGGAGGTGGAAACTCTTAGAGAGAGAGGGGCAAGCCACCGATCTGGCTGGCAAATGTCAATGGAAAATGAAGTCGACAGCCGATATGGGGCAAACGAAGGTTAAAAAGCAGGAAAATTGGAGAGCAGCTAGCTGCTACAGCGGCTAACTGTCGCGAGAGGATTATTGTATTAAGCGTTAGTAACCAAGCTACTAGGAAAACTATCGACTTTGGGTCGAACCACTCCCCTATTCGATTCGGATCGGTAGGGAGTTGTCCCCAGTGGCTAGAGGAAGTGAGCGGCATTTCTTGATCTGCAGTATTTGCCTGCGTGCATTTACTGAGCGGTTGCATCGCTTTGGCGGCTTTGGGGTCAAATAGATGATGCCGGCTTAATAGCGATTCTTAGAAGATCCTCACGAGTAATGCCTTATCAGCGTTTTAGCCGCATCTGTTCCCGTTCGGTGGGGGGCTTAAAGAAATAACTTGCATTAAAAACTCACCAGAGCGAATGTTTACTCTTTTGTCTGCTCGCTTTTCTCCAATAGCAAACACCTCTTTGACACTAAACTCATGTGCACCCCAACCTCACCCCTCTGATTCTGAACTGATGTGCACCCCAAAACCTCACCCCTCTGATTCTGAACTGATGTGCACCCCAAAACTCACCCCTCTGATTCTGAACTGATGTGCACCCCAACCTCACCCCTCTGATTCTGAACTGATGTGCACCCCAAACCTCACCCCTCTGATTCTGAACTGATGTGCGCCCAAACCTCACCCCTCTGATTCTGAACTGATGTGCGCCCCAAACCTCACCCCTCTGATTCTGAACTGATGTGCACCCCAAACCTCACCCCTCTGATTCTGAACTGATGTGCACCCCAAAACTCACCCCTCTGATTCTGAACTGATGTGCGCCCCAACCTCACCCCTCTGATTCTGAACTGATGTGCACCCCAACCTCACCCCTCTGATTCTGAACTGATGTGCACCCCAAACCTCACCCCTCTGATTCTGAACTGATGTGCACCCCAAACCTCACCCCTCTGATTCTGAACTGATGTGCACCCCAAACCTCACCCTCTGATTCTGAACTGATGTGCAGCCCCAACCTCAACCCCTCTGATTCTGAACTGATGTGCACCCCAACCTCACCCCTCTGATTCTGACTGATGTGCACCCAAACACTCACCCCTCTGATTCTGAACTGATGTGCGCCCCAACCTCACCCCTCTGATTCTGAGACTGATGTGCACCCCAAACCTCACCCCTCTGATTCTGAACTGATGTGCAGCCCCAAAACCTCACCCCTCTGATTCTGAACTGATGTTCGCCCCAAACCTCACCCCTCTGATTCGTGAAACTGATGTGCATCCCGCAACCTCACCCCTCTGATTCTGAACTGATTGTGCAACCCCACAACCTCACCCCTCTGATTCTGAACTGAATGTGGCACCCCCACACCTCACCCTCTGAATTTTGAGCTGACGTGCAACCCGAGCTACTTAGGATAGTCTGGTTTTTTTTTTTTTTTTTTTTTTTTTGTTTTTTTTTTATTTGCTACAGTATGGGGTCAAATGTTCTACTCCGTAAAAAGCAGAGTTTTTAGAATTGCAACGAGTTATTTCGTGCTGCGCAGTTCGCCAAAAATTCACCGAATTCAAAAACTGTTTTTTTAACGTTTTTACAATATTTTAATTGCAAATATTTTATTCTCTAAAAGAGCTGCAGTCTTTGAAGCAATGGCTTCATTCTAGGCACCCCGGCAACAAGATGTGCACTTGTGTAACGAAAAAACGTATAAACCCCCTCGATGCTCATGCAGAGACTCCAACTTCGAATGGCGAGCCCAAAGAGACGCAAAAACTGGAAAACCTCTAGAGACCTAAACGCAACCATTAACGCAGCTATCTAAATGCTCCCAGAGAGATCAAACGCTTCCAAAGATACCCAAACACTTCTAGTGAGAGGTTATGCATGAATTCCTAAAAGTTTATAATATACTTTTGTAGAATTTACGACAATAAAAACGCTTATAAGTTGCAGATAGCATAAAGTTGCGCTAGTCAACGCTCGGACACTCCTGGCCTCTATGGACAGTCAAGATGCTAGCTGAACAATCTACATCGCTTCGGAACTACATTGGCAATACCCTGAATAGTATTTATTACCCCGACATTATAGACAGTATAGGCTTGCTTGGAAGAAAGCTGCAATCGACGCGTTGCAATCAATAAAGCCGCCGGCCAAGCTTATTGCGCCTACTAGCACGTGTGCCCGATTGTAATACCTGCTTTTACAGAAACACTACAGGTATTATGCCGATAAATACTGTTGTATCTTCACTATTCTGTTGGCTTTAAGTTTTACAATTCTATGCACCAAAAATACGAAGTATAGCGAAACAGTTGCGCTATAATCCACAGTATGTCGAATCTATGGCCTAGAATTTTTATAACACCTCTAGCTGCTATGGGGAGCGGGGAATTCCTGTGCTGCTGCGGGCCAGAATTGACGCTATTCCCAGCAGATTCCCGAAACAAAACGGGTTTGGGGTTACAGTTCGATTGGATTTCCGCCATTGTCTACGGCACCAAAGGGCCCGAATATCGATAGAAATGTTGCGGTGGAGCTGGTCAGGGAGGACTTAATGCCGGTCGAGATTAAAAAGTAATGATATTTTCCTGTACCACAAGGAGCTTTTAATGTGGGAAAGGCGATCAGTCCATGTTGATGAAATGATTAATTTTAAAGTAGTTCGAGATAGTTTTCAGATGCTCAGTTTGTTCTACATGTATATGTATATCAGTTTTAGATACGCGATTCTCTTTAAGAATCTGTAGAGACGTCTTTAAGAAAACAGAAGCGTAGACTGAGGGTAACGAGAGCTGGATTTGATCTTTCAGCGTATCAGATAGTATCCGATACAATTGACCAGAATTACACCAGATCGATACGCTGGACAGCATAGTGCCATTGAGGCTGACTAAATAGAGAGATAAATGCAGAGTGCATTTAGCTGATACTTTATTTTGTCGATCTACTATCAATACTAGTGCAGCTGCGGAGCGAGCAGAATTCGCTCAGGTGTACGATAGGATAGGCTAGGCTAACTTAATAGGCTAGGCTAGGCTCTGCACCCTAGTACTACTACTTAAGTAGTACTCCCTAGTACTACTACTTAAGTAGTACTACTTAAGATGTCCTTTCTGCACCCTGGTACACCAGCCAAGCAAAGCGTCTTCGCCGGGGCCAAGGCCGCACCACCACACTAATCTGCCACCTTCGAGTCTGGCTTACGGGATATCAACCTCACCCCGCAAACCGCTGCTTCCTGTCTGTCTCGACTTTTCTGCGAGCGAGAGCACTGCTGGCATTAACTTTGCGTCTTTATATATACGGGCGTACAGTATAATATAAATAGAATTACTGCACAGGAAACGATGCTGCAACTCATAAATATTTACTAGAGGTAATGCATGTAGCTACACCAAGGGAACATAAAAATTGTTTTAAATTTTGGATTGATTGACTTAGTCTGTCCCAAAATAGTGAAATAGATTACCGAAGACAAACGATCCGTAAACAATAACGGCGTAAAGAAACAACTAATTTATATAATTTTTGATAAAGATTTGGAAACAGGGGTGTGTATTATAACGTTGAATTTTTAATTATTTTTTTAAATTAATATACAGTAGATTGCTATAATTTTCCTAATGAATAAGTCACGATTTTTTGAGTTATTATTTAACTTGGACTAATAGTAACGGAATTATTAAATTTCTAAACCCCCTAGAAGTCCTTGTACCAGAGCTTATTAAACCTAAATTTAATCCTGGTCAATTTTATTACATTTTATATCTTTTTGGATCACTAAAAGCACAATAATGTCTATTCCTGATCACCTGCCTCAACCTAGGCTTTGCACTTTAAAAAAGTGGCAAACTTATTCAGGTTATGGCTTCAACCTACATGCTGAAAAAGGAAAGCCTGGTCAGTACGTAGGAAAAGTGGACCCAAACTCTCCAGCCGAAACCGGTGGTCTCGGTCCAAAATACTTTTTGATTGAAGTTAATGGTGAAAATGTAGGTAAGTTATCAAGTTTTCGATGAAAGGATTTTGCAAAAAGTTGTGATTTTTATTATATATAGTTGCCTTAATATCTGAGACTGAGTACTAAAAAGTGAATTAACCATAGTCGCTTGTATGCTTTTATATTTTTCTTCAATTCTCAATATGAAAATAGGAGTATTAAAAAATTACTTCCTTAAGACGTGTATGGCTGCCTTGGTGCAATGCTATGCTATTGACTTGTCTATCTCATTTATAATAAAAATTAATGTAGATTTTTTGTAAACTATGAATAAACTATTTTGATTACATAAAGAGTTAATAATTAAAATTTTAAGTGTTAAAATTGATTAACTTTTAACAACTATTTTTTAATTTGAGACATTTAGTAATAGACAATCCTTTTTATAATATTTGAAGATTTGAAGATTTGAAATATGACAATTTTTAGATGGGAACAATACATATATATCCATACTTATAATCATAAAAATGTTTCTATCTTGTTGTTTACTCAAGTTAGAAGAAAAAACTGCACTATGTTTATTTAAGTAAGGCCTATTGACATTGTATTTATTTTTTAATATAAAAATGCAATTAGTATTTTTAAACTTTAACTTCCTATTTTTAGAGGATCTCAGTCACCAGAAGGTTGTGGAAAAGATCAAAGTAGTGCCCAGCCAAGTAACTATGCTCGTTGCACCAAGTGAGACTTACGAGTACTGCAAGGAGCATAGCATTGTTATCAAAAGCAGCATGCCTAGTGTTGAGACTTTCATTACACCTGATGAAGAGCCTGGTGCTGTTGAAACTATCGAGAAGGAAGAGGTTGGTTTCATCTCGCTCGATCAGAATTTAGCTAGATAGTAATTTATTCATAGCTCTTTTCGATTTCATTAAAAAATTTATATAAGCAACTACAAAAATATACTAAAAATACATATTCCAGACTGGCCCAATTGAACAGCAGGCGCCACCGCCTCCGCCATCTCCGCCGTCATCGTCTGCCGATGTTCAGTCAGCTTCGCCGCTACCAGCTCAGGATGAAGCGGACTATGCTGTGCCCGATCAAACTTTCGAGCAGCCTGCGGAGTTCAAGGTAACCGTGGGGTTGTTGGAGATTTTGTCAAATATCCAGGGCTCCGGTAATGCGGCTCCGGTTGAAGTTACAGGGGGTGATGCGGCTCCGGTTGAAGTTACAGGGGGTAATGCGGCTCCGGTTGAAGTTACAGGGGGTGATGCGGCTCCGGTTGAAGTTACAGGGGGTAATGCGGCTCCGGTTGAAGTTACAGGGGGTGATGCGGCTCCGGTTGAAGTTACAGGGGGTGATGCGGCTCCAGGTTGAAGTTACAGGGGGTAATGCGGCTCCGGTTGAAGTTACAGGGGATGAATGCGGCTCCGGTTGAAGTTACAGGGGATAATGCGGCTCCAGGTTGAAGTTACAGGGGGTGAATGCGGCTCCGGTTGAAGTTACAGGGGGTGATGCGGCTCCAGTTGAAGTTACAGGGGGTGATGCGGCTCCGGTTGAGGTTACAGGGGATAATGCGGCTCCGGTTGAAGTTACAGGGGATAATGCGGCTCCAGTTGAAGTTACAGGGGATAATGCGGCTCCGGTTGAAGTTACAGGGGGTAATGCGGCTCCGGTTGAAGTTACAGAAGGTAATGCGGCTCGGGTTGAAGTTACAGGGGATAATGCGGCTCCGGTTGAAGTTACAGGGGATAATTCGGCTCCGGTTGAAGTTACAGAAGGTAATGCGGCTCGGGTTGAAGTTACAGAAGGTAATGCGGCTCGGGTTGAAGTTACAGGGGATAATGCGGCTCCAGTTGAAGTTACAGAAGGTAATGCGGCTCCGGTTGAAGTTACAGGGGATAATGCGGCTCGGGTTGAAGTTACAGAAGGTAATGCGGCTCCGGTTGAAGTTACAGGGGATAATGCGGCTCCGGTTGAAGTTACAGAAGGTAATGCGGCTCGGGTTGAAGTTACAGGGGATAATGCGGCTCCAGTTGAAGTTACAGGGGGTAATGCGGCTCCGGTTGAAGTTACAGGGTGTGATGCGGCTCCGGTTGAAGTTACAGGGGAGGAGTAATTCGGAACCACAAATGGGGTGGTAATTCAGAATCCACCCAAGCTCTCGTGCGTAATGTCCCCAGTAGGCATTAGAACGAAACAAATGCAAGCAAAATTCTGAATTTGATAATTTCCACGGTAAGCATTTAAAGTCCTAGTGCTTGCTATAATGTTTGTGGTGCAATACAATAACCTCGAATGAATAGTGAGGTTGTGCACATAGTGCGTCCATATTGTTCAGACCTTGGGACTAACGGAGAGACAGAGAGAGCGCCGACTTGTTTTTTTTAGGGTTTTGTTGCTCGCAGTGAGACTAACATGGACGTCTAAGCATAAAACTATCTGGACAAAAAGTGATTAATGACTAAAACCCTTGCTATATTCTAATTGGTTAAGATGGGCAACTTCTTTCAATGCTGAAATCATAAAACACGATTTATTTAATTACTCTTTTATTATCATAAATAAATAGGTTCATTAAGCTTGGTCTCTAGTCCAGATGTTTCATTGGGCACAGTAGTCCGCGAGCGGCGCATATAGGGCGTGTCACAACACTGAGCGAGTCGGTCGGAGAGGGGGGGCGTTTCAGTTCGCCGGTGCGTTAAATATTAGCCCTGAGTTCGCTCTGCTGCACGGTCAACCCTCTGCCCCCCTTGGCTCCCCCACGAATTTATTCTACGTTTTAACAGAGCTTCTATATTGCCTAAATGGAAGCTATAAAATAAAACTGGAAGCAGTGCCTAAACCAGAGAGAGAGTATCAGGTGTAGTAAAATTAGACCTAAACCACATTTAGCTGTGTGCAGTTTCTCTCTCCATTTTCCTCGGGAGACGCCCAACCTTCTTTACCCGGGCCAAGCCGAATTAGCACATTTGTGTGCTCGCCTTCTTTTAACTTATAGAGTTAACTCGACTATATTTTTTGCCTATATTTTCTGTAGAAGGTAGTCATTCGTGCCTTTTCTCGGTCATTTCCGATACAGTGCAGTCAGTGTGTGTGTGTGTGTGTGTGTGTGTGTGTGTTGTGTGCGTTTTGCTGCCGGGTTTTTGAATTTAATTTTCAATTCAAATACAGTACTCTGTGTCTGTCTTGACCTGTTCAGCTCTGTTTAACTTCGTCCTGTGTTTGCCTATGCAATTCAGTTTCAACTGGCAAAGTGAACAGGCAACTTGGCTTCTTGCAAGTCAAAGTCAATGGTGAATATTTATACTAGAATTCATTATAAAACTCGCATAAAGAAGTCAAATTTATTCTGATTTTTTTACAAGACTGACCGTGCAATTCTCATTCAGTCGTGACTGCTGGGTGCGACCCCGCACTGGGCAGGCTAGAACTCCTAATCGAACAACGAATAGAAGGAGTTGTAGCCTAGTGGCTAGGGCGCTTGCCTCATGACCGGAAGGTCGTGGGTTCGAGCCCCGGTTCTAGGAGACTTGATTAATTAATCCCACATTGCTGCAGTCCAGCCAGCTTCGATCGGGTACCAGTTTGTTGCGGCCCCTCCAGCCCGTCAGGACTGAGCAGCTGTACACAGCTAGTCGAAAAATTGGGTGCCAAGATGTACATATTTAATTAACCTTTAAGCCAAGTGTGACCCATTAATAATCCCAGAACCTCATGAAGGTCCCATCCACTCTCACATCCTCATGATGTTGTGACAGCCGCTTCCCCATCCAGTCGCAGATCCTCAGGATGTTGTGACAGCCGCTTCCCCATCCAGTCTCACATCCTCAGGATGTTGTGACAGCCGCTTCCCCATCCAGTCTCACATCCTCAGGATGTTGTGACAGCCGCTTCCCCATCCAGTCGCAGATCTCAGTCATCATTTTTCACAATTTTTGACGCCCCGCAGCCGAGTCCATCCCCGACCCCGTCGCCGCCGCCGAGTCCGCAGCAGCAGCGCCGGTCGACCCCGACTCCGCCGCCGCCGCCGCCAGCCTCGGTGCCAGTTGTAAAATCTGCGGCGTCGCCTACGCCAGCAGCTGCCCAGAATGGAGGCGGAGCAGCAGCTGCTTCTAAAAGCGGCGACGACCCTGTTGGCAACATTAGCCTAGAAGAGATGCGCGCCAAGCTGGGCAGGAACAAGCGCAACCAGGTGAAGATGAACCCGGCATCGTTCTCGGAGAAGAGCAGTCCTGTTTCAGGCGCTGTAATAAAAAATTATTCAAATCGGTGCGCATCGAGACTTAATTAAAACACCAAAGCCACAAAGTTTTATCATTTTTATCTTTACACTAACTAATGAGCGATCTCATTGCTCACTGGGACTAGCTGATGAGAAAAATTATCAATAGTATAAATTCCGGCTTTAAAACATATTCCAGTACTATAAAGTGCCGCTTGTGTGTCAACGTGCATCTGCTTTTTTTCACTTGCACTTTTATTGTTGTCGAGTTTTTTTAAATTATCTACACAAAGATGTCGTTTTTGATTCGGTCATTTGCTGCGCACCGCCATTCCAATATACCGTTTTTTAATCTTTTTATTACTACTAGATTGAATATAACACTAAAAAATCGTCGCTCTTCCCTTATTGTTTAGCTTTAAGAGTACATGTACTATTGGCGAACTCAAGGCTGATGGTTTTTTGTGAATATCTGATCTATAATCTATTCCAATTATGTGGATTTGTGATATTTCTAACAATAGACTTTTTTGAGTTAAAGCAGCTGTAGTATTTGAGCACTGGCATGTGCGCCCCCTCTGTATTATCAATCTTATTCTCAAAGCCTTTACATCTTGTTCGGCTGATTTCTTATCCAAATGAAACTTGAAATGATTTTATTCGCACAGCTGATGTCGCTCCGCCAGCTGCTCAACTCTCGTTTCCATCAATAAAATTTTGTCTGTCAATTGTCACTTATGCCGATGTGTCGCACCTGGCAATCAATTTATGATTCGGTTTTCTGTTTGTTTTTAATTATTTTTTAGAAGAGATTTTACTTCCGATACTCTTTTATCCACCTCGTGAACTCGTCTGCACGACTCTCGCTCCTGCATCCAACGTGCTCTTACAACAACCTCACTCCTACAACCACCTCACTCCTACAAACCCCTTACTCCTACAACCACCTCAATCCAAAAAAACCTCACTGTTTTAACCCCTCACTCCTTAAACCACCTTACTTATATACCCACCTACTCCTGTAGCCTCTTCAGCCTTCATTTTCTTACCCTTTCACCTTTTTCTTCATCAAGTCTTCTAAAAGAATATAAATTTTACTTTCTGTGGTTAAAATGTCCTTTAAATCCTCAAACTACGAGTACCGACTTATCAAAGACTAAATTTGGAACATTTTAGAAAAACTTGAAACGATGATGAAATTTTGCTTACAGTACAGGGGCGTTTGATTTTTTATACTTAAATCAGTTCGACATAATTTGGGAAATACATGGTAAATAAAGTTGAATACCTTTACGAGGGTAATTCTAGAGACAAAATTGACTTAAAAGCAACCTTTTATTCGCAAGTGTGTTTAATTAAAAAATATATATAAATAAGAAAAGATTTTTTATGTTGGCATATGTGAATATTATGTTGGCAAAGCCAGCAGTCAAATGAATAACGTAGGTCGTTCATAAACAAGTGGGCAAGTATTTTAAATAGCATTTATACAAAATTAGACTACACACATGCCTATGCTTGATGTGAAACTGTTCGAAATCGCTCTAACAGTCGGATTCACATGGGAGCGTTTATTTCAAGTTACCAAACAAGAGCGAGCAATTCAAAACCCTAATACTTCCCTGTCAAGGAAATTTTTAAAACGATAAATTTTTTTCAAACTACTTACCAAGTAGTATAATGCAGGGCATCCGATTGTTAAAGTAATTTCTTAAGCTATCATACTTTATCACTAAATTAATGTTGGGCACCTATGGGGCAGAGTACACGCATTGAATTAGGGTATATTTAGTACCCACCTCACTTTTCCACCACATCGCTCCTACACCCACCTCACTCATACACCCACCCCACTCCTACACTCAACTCACTCCTACGCCCACCCCACCTCTACGTCCACCTCACTCCTACACCCACCCCAGTCCTACATTCCTAGCTTTTACTCTTATCTACAAGTATACCTTAGCCCAACATCAATTTTGCTGCAGTGGCCTCAATCCTACTTAACTTCTCTATCTCATGCATTCCCTGCTTAGCATTCTCAAGCGTCGGACTCTTCAAGCTTCTCAATCAAACGGCTCAGTCCGTCGCCCTCTAGCTGTTCGTCATTGTGCAGAATCTCCTGGAAGCTGTCAGATAGTTCGCCCTCCGATTCATCTAGCTGCAAATGATCACCATCGCCGACGCCCTCCTCGTCGTCCCAGATTGCCGCTACGCCGGCCTCAATTTCTCGCAGCAGCTCCTGATCAAGCAGTGGCGACTCAGGCCTGTCCTCTCCTTCCGCCTCGTTGAGGCCCAGCGCATCGAAGTCCAGGCGGACTGTTGGTATTGGCGCCTGAGTCGCTGTGATGTCGCACTCGTGAACAGTCGGTGGTGATTCGGCGGCGACAATGTTGGCGGCCGCTGCTGCCGCCCTCTCCGCCTCGCTATCCAGCAGGTCAAGGGTGGTTGATTCCACATCCTTGAGTATGGCGCTTAGTGAGCGCTGGGGTATTTTTGACGCTGCTGGCTGCTGTGGCGGCTCAGGATGTTGAATTTTGACGGGCGTTACTTGAGCTTCCTCGGGTGCTGCATTTTGTTATATTGTTGAAGAATAAAATCTAAGTTTTTGAGCAATCGCCTCTGCACTTGCATTTCTACGAAGAAGTTGGGTAGGCGTAGGAATTGGTGAGTGTAAGAGTGGGTGGGCTTAGGTGTGGGAGGGTGTGGGTGTGAGTGGGGTGAGGATTGAGGTGGGTGTAGGAATTGGTGGGTGTAGGGATTGGTGGGCGTAGGAATTGGTGGGCGTAATAGTGAGGTGGGCGTAGGAGTGAGGTGGGCGTATGAGTGAGATGGGGGTAGGAATTGGTGGGTGTAGATATAGGTGAGCGTAGGAGTGAGGTGGGCGTAGGAGTGAAGTGATTGTAGGAGTGAGGTGGGTGTAGGAATTGGTGGGTGTAGATATAGGTGAGCGTAGGAGTGAGATGATTGTAGGAGTGAGGTGGGTGTAGGAATGAGGTGAACGTAGAAGTGAGGTGATGATAGGAGTGAGGTGGGTGTAGGAGTGAGTTGGGTGTATGAGTGAGTCGGGCGTATGAGTGAGGTGGGCGTAGGAGTAAGGTGGGTGTATGAGTGAGGTGGGCGGGAGTGAGGTGGGTGTATGAGTGAGGTGGGCGGGAGTGAGGTGAGTGTAGGGGCGGGGTGGGCGTAGGAGTGGATAGGTTGAGGAGTGAATTGTATCTAGGACTGAATTCGGTGTAGGACTGAATTGGGTGGTACGATTAAGGTTAATATTCTACGAGATTTTGCGAGTGGCTTTTCGGGTTTGAACAAGTGTGAACCGTTTTCAATGAAATTCAATGATGAATTTCAATGAAATGCGCAAACTTATCATGGCATCAAGAATCACCTGCACGAATTGCCAGATTGTTTAAATTTTCCCAGGCAATATTGGGCGCTGGCTGGTTTTCCAAACTGTGCCAACGACTTTGGGCAATTGAATGATTTTCAAGATTCTCCCATTCGGTCACTGCCTGCTCTGAATCGACAGCCACTGGTGTAGCCTCGGCCTCCTTTGCTTCGGCGTCCATGTCGACAGCTTTGGCCGCCTGGCGGATCGCTTTTGCCAGGCGACGGTCGGTGTCCATCTCGTCATCGGAGTCGCCGGGCTCCTCGCTGCCGCTTCCACCGTCTGAATTGTCTCTGTCGATCGGCTGAAACTTTGCGGATGGTTCCAGGCTGCGTGTATCTGGCGTCTGGTCGTCGATGGAAGTCTCCTCGATCGCGTCAGAATCCTCGACGGTGGCTCCGCCAGCTGTCGGCGCTTTGAATGCCTTTTTTGCTTCGATATTGAATGATAGTTCCGCCTGCGCCTCTGAGGACACCCCAGCTTCTATTCGCTCTTCAATGTCCAGCTGTTCATCCAGGTCAACTTCCGTTTCTGGCTGCACATCAAGGTCAACATCCACTGCCGGCTGTACATCAAGGTCAACTTCCGCTTCCCGCTGTCCATGAAGGTCAAAATCCATTTCCGGCTGTACATCAAGGTCAACTTCCGATTCCGGCTGTACATCCAAGTCAACTTCCGCTTCTGGCTGTACATCCAAGTCAACTTCCGCTTCCGGCTGTACATCCAAGTCAACTTCCGCTTCCGGCTGTCCACAAAAGTCAACATCCACTTCCGGCTGTACATCCAAGTCAACTTCCGCTTTCGACTGTACATCCAGGTCAGCATCTACTTCCAGTTCTACTTCCGGCCGGGAATCAACACCAAGTTGTACTTCCGGTTCGGAATCGATTTGAAGCTCTACTTCCGGTCTAGACACAGTACTAAGTTCTTCTTCCGGCTGGTTATTAATATCAAGTTCTGCTTTCTGTCGGGAATCAATATTAAATTGCGCGTCAAATTCCAGTTCCACATCCGCCTTTTCTTCAATATTAAGGTCAACTTCCGCCCTCTCTTCCACTTTCGCTTCAGCTTCAGCGTCAAAACTGAATTCCACTTCCGCTTGGGTATCATAGTCAACTTTCGCTTCCACTGCTGCTTCAATATCGACTTTAACTTCCGGCTGCACCTCCGCGTCCACTTCCGCTTCCGAGAGCGCCAAGGCTCTGTCAGCATTTTTCACTGCCTAAAACCACCACGTCAGCCTCGTCCAAATCGTCCTCCCCGGATCCCGTCAGGCTGTCGTCGTTGCGAAATTGCGCCACCTCAATCTGCGTGTTCGCCGTGCCCGACGAGGTACCGTCGGACGACGTTGAGCCTCGTCTGTCGGCGTGAAAGTTCGGGCTGGACACCGGCTTATCCAGCCCGCTGAAGCCGCCTCCGCCCAGCGAGCGCCAAGTTTTACCGCCGCCGTCTCCAACTTCCACGGACAGGTCTAAGTCAGGAGGTCCCAGGTTCGCTTCCGCCTCCACTTCTGCTTCCAGTTCAGCCTCCACTACCGCCTCCACTTCCGCCTCCACTTCTGCTTCCAGTTCCGCCTCCACTACCACCTCCACTTCCGCCTCCACTTCCGCCTCCATTTCCGCCTCCACGCCAGCCGGCGGAATGTCCCTAATCAATGAGTAGGCATGCGAGTCCGAATCTTCGCGGAGCATCAGATCGACCGACGTGTCAATCCACTCGTCCGGTCGACACTCGGCAGCGGCCAAATCGGATTCTAGCAGGGCTTTTTCGAATTTCTCGCTGGATGCGCGCAGAAGGGAGCCGCCGCGGCCAAGCAGTAGCCGCGGCCCCGATGTCGACTCTGTGACGGATGGCATCGGCGCCTCTGGCTCAGACGGCTCCGACACCACGATTGACGGCAAAGCGACACTACGCGAGGCTTCCCTAGACGGAGGCGTGGGCGGCGGTGCAGCAGCCGCTGCGACGTTGGCAGTGGCAGCCACGGCGGCAGAGCGGCGCTCGAACTCGACAGTGAGCCCGTAGGAGCCCACCAGCCCGAGCAAGAAGCTCACGTGCTTCGGGTCCACTGCGACGGCCGCTGCTCCCGACGTCAGGTCAACGCGAAATCCCACGATGCGGTCGCCTGTTTGAGTTGAGGAGAAGCTTTCTCTGCATTGCGCCTCTTTTTCTTCTAATGGAATGCTGATTTATCTCGAAATCGAACATACTAATGCCACGTCCTGCAGAGGCTATATAAGGCCTGCCTGTCCGTCTGTCTGTGCCTGTCTGTCTGTCTGTCTGTCTGTCTTTCTGTCTGTCTGTCTGTCTGTCTGTCTTTCTGTCTGTCTGTCTGTCTGTGTGTCTGTCTGTCTGTCTGTCTGTCTGTCTGTGTGTCTGTCTGTCTGTCTGTCTGTCTGTCTGTCTGTCTGTCTGTCTGTGTGTCTGTCTGTCTGTCTGTCTGTCTGTCTGTCTGTCTGTCTGTCTGTCTGTCTGTCTGTCTGTCTGTCTGTGTGTCTGTCTGTCTGTCTGTCTGTCTGTGTGTCTGTCTGTCTGTCTGTCTGTGTGTCTGTCTGTCTGTCTGTCTGTCTGTCTGTCTGTCTGTCTGTCTGTCTGTCTGTCTGTCTGTCTGTGTGTCTGTCTGTCTGTCTGTCTGTCTGTCTGTCTGTCTGTCTGTCTGTCTGTCTGTGTGTCTGTCTGTCTGTCTGTCTGTCTGTCTGTCTGTCTGTCTGTCTGTCTGTCTGTCTGTCTGTCTGTCTGTCTGTGTTAGTGTCTGTGCGTTTACATGGACCTTTTGTCCGTTTGAAAGCGTCCTTACGTGGACCTCTCGGTTTAGGTGGACCCCTTACGTGGACCACCTCACAATTTCTTTCTGGCAAGTTTAATGGGGGTTTAGATGGAATCTGATTGGAGTCTTATATGCTGTGAAACTGTGTGTGCGATTTTACTGCTGGGAGTAGTATCAGAAAAAAATGGTTTGAATTTTAGTTTAGGTGGACCTTTTACTCGGTCCAAGTAAACCACATTGCAAAGGTCCACGTAAACCGAAAACAGACAAAAAACAAAAAATAAAAGTGTGTTTTTAACAGACAAACTGTCTGTTTCACAGAAAATCTGTCTGTTTCACAGACAAATTTTTTGTTTAGTAACTTTGTTTTTTTCAACACAAAGCGTTGAAAATGTAAATAAGTGACTTGCAACGGTACAATTACATGAAAACTTAAATTTAAACGCGAGAGCACGCAAGCTAAAGTAGATTTCAAGTGCTTTGTTAGTATTAAACAAAGTATATCCCTGCAAGTATGTCTCGTTGTGCAAAGCCCACTGAGCCCCACTGTTTAGCTATTGGTCCGTGTGGCTAATGGGCTAGCCATTGTGGGGTCAGATATACCATTTAGCTCGTACATAGAGCCGCATAATATGTCCATGCTATTGGCGATTTAGGGGGAGGGTTGCGCCTCCCCTCCCTCCATAGCCTAAACCCACACACCTATCCTATTGGCCAGTGAGATAAACAGGTGTTAAGCCTAGGTCCAAGTAAAGCAACAATATAAAACCAAAAAAGACGGAAAACCCCATCGTATCTAAAACCTGGAACACTCTTGCCTGCTTGCATTCAATACATCGACACTCGAGCGAAAACAATAATGTTTAACGAAGTGCAGCATCCGTCTTACGAGCGTCAAAAGTATAAAGTTGAGGGAGCAGTTAAATGTACGAATAAATTATAAATTGGACCGGCCAACCCTCATCGTGTGAGTCCTATGATTGTGTGTGTCGGCTGACAAGCTTAGCCGATTACTAACAGCTGTGCTGGGGTCCACCTAAACCCTCATCGAACTTATCATAGTGTGTGTCTGTAGGAAAGCTGGGCCGTATACTAACAACTGTGTTGGGTCCACCTAAACCCTCTTCGAACTTATCATTGTGTGTGTCTGTTGGAAAGCTGGGCCGTATACTAATAGCTGTGCTGGGGTCCAGCTAAACCCTCATCGAACTTATCATAGTGTGTGTCTGCTTACAAGCTTCTCGTTGTACTAACTACCTTACGGAAGTATATAGATTTATCCATCACCGAGCCATCTTCGCTCGAGCGCTGATTCGGCGCAAAGGGATTCTTCTTTGAAGCTGAAGGCAAACTATGGTCGCCCCCATTAGTCGAAGAGTCGTCTGCTATAAGCATCATAACGATGCATGTAAAAAAATTTTCTTAAAAAAAATTTGGTTGCAATGAATTCAAGTATCATAATCCATAGGCTCATGAAATGTCACCAGTAGTTTGGACAGTGATACCGCATTGATATCAAGATTTCGACAGGAAACCGACTTCGCGTTGCATAATAGTAGTTGTTTTAACTTGACTCGTTTAGCAATGATACCAATCATTTAGAGAGAAGCAGCATGAAATAGGATCAAACAACTGTGCTGGGGTCCACCTAAACCCTCATCGAACTTATCATAGTGTGCGTCTGTTGGAAAGCTGAGCCGTATACTAACAGCTGTGCTGGGGTCCACCTAAACCCTCATCGAACTTATCATAGTGTGCGTCTGTTGGAAAGCTGAGCCGTATACTAACAGCTGTGCTGGGGTCCACCTAAACCCTCATCGAACTTATCATAGTGTGCGTCTGTTGGAAAGCTGAGCCATATACTAACAGCTGTGCTGGGGTCCACCTAAACCCTCATCGAACTTATCATAGTGTGCGTCTGTTGGAAAGCTGGGCCGTATACTAACAACTGTGTTGGGTCCATCAAACTTATCATAGTGTGTGTCTGTTGGTAGGCTAGGGTGTTGTACTAACAACCTTACAGAAGTGTTGCCAGCATTAGATGGACTCGGTGGCTGATAGATTCGAGTACTACTTATTTTTACTTATTTGTGATTCGGCGCAAAATGATTATTTTTCGAAGCAAAACTCACTGGATGAATCGAAGGACATGTCACTATAAGAGCCGTCTGCCTTGGCATTGTGACGTCGGAGCCCATAACAGATTAATCAAAAATCGCGACAAAATATGATTCCATTGTATCAAGCAAATTTATTCTGCAAATAAATCTGTTTCGAAAATGATGGAAAAACTACTGTAAAGCTGATAGTACCACACCCAGCCTAGTAGCAGACACACACAATTTCTGTGTGATATATGAAACTGTGAACTGTGATGATAAGGCCAATTAAATCATGATACTAATTTCATTTTTTTCGCAGCCAATTTTTTAAATTGATTTTTTCAACACGGGTCGTCATGTTGCTTATGGCAGACGACTCTTCGACTAATGGTGGCGACCAACTTTCGCCTTCAGCTTCAATGAAGAATCAATTTGCTCTGAATCAGCGCTCGAGAGAAGGTGGCTCGGAGATGGATGAAACTATCTACCTCTGTAAGGTAGTTAGTACAACGAGGAGCTTGTAAGCAGACACACACTATGATAAGTTCGAAGAGGGTTTAGCTGGACCCCAGCACAGCTGTTAGTATACGGCCCAGCTTTCCAACAGACACACACTATGATAAATTGTTTGAAGAGGGTTTAGGTGGACCCCAGCACAGCTGTTAGTATACGGCCCAGCTTGTCAGCAGACAGACACACACTATGATAAGTTCGAAGAGGGCTTAGGTGGATCCCAGCACAGTTTTCCGATTTTATTCCATGGCGCTTCTGTCTGCTTAATCCATTGCTTAATAGGTCAGGTATAGAAAACTACTGTTATGTAACTCGAAGTAGGTTTTCCGTCGTAATCTGATGCCAATTCGGTATTGCTGTCAAAAATATTGACGATGTTTTACAAGCTCACAAATTATTACATTCAAATTCAATTCGTTTGCCACAAATTTTCTAATTGTTGCTGAATTCTACAAATCAACTGGTGCAAATAATTTGTTCTAAAGTTAATTAGAGCTTTAATCGGTTTATATTCTGCTCGGGCTTTTAGGTAAAGGTCATAGTTCTTATTTGCATTATCTTATGTAAAAGCAAGTGTAATTGAAGACCTCGTACGATGGGGTCCAGTTAAACCCTCAATAGACCACAATCGATCGATAGGTCCACCTATACCTACAGAAATGAAAGGTCCACCTAAACGGGGTCCAGCTAAACACAAAATATATTAAGTTAAATTCTCTCGAAGTGGAGCCTTCTCAAGTCTAATAAACAAACAGTCTGATGCCTTTGCATCCAAGTGGCATTAGTTTTGCCAGTTTTTTAAAGAAACTAGGTGGTCCACCTAACGCACTATCGAAACGGCAGTCCATGTAAACACACACACACTGGTATATTTGTCTGTCTGTCTGTGTGTCTGTCTGTCTGTCTGTCTGTGTGTCTGTCTGTCTGTCTGTCTGTGTGTCTGTCTGTCTGTCTGTCTGTGTGTCTGTCTGTCTGTCTGTCTGTCTGTCTGTGTGTCTGTCTGTGTGTCTGTCTGTGTGTCTGTCTGCCTGTCTGTGTGTCTGTCTGCCTGTCTGTGTGTCTGTCTGTGTGTCTGTCTGTCTGTCTGTCTGTCTTTCTGTCTGTCTGTCTGTCAGTGTGTCTGTCTGTCTGTGTGTCTGTCTGTCTGTCTGTCTGTGTGTCTGTCTGTGTGTCTGTCTGTCTGTCTGTGTGTCTGTCTGCCTGTCTGTGTGTCTGTCTGCCTGTCTGTGTGTCTGTCTGTGTGTCTGTCTGTCTGTCTGTCTGTCTTTCTGTCTGTCTGTCTGTCAGTGTGTCTGTCTGTCTGTCTGTCTGTCTGTCTGTCTGTCTGTCTGTCGGTGTGTCTGTCTGTCTGTCTGTCTGTCTGTCTGTCTGTCTGTCTGTCTGTCTGTCTGTCTGTGTGTCTGTCTGTCTGTCTGTCTGTCTGTCTGTCTGTCTGTCTGTCTGTCTGTCTGTCTGTCTGTCGGTCTGTCTGTCTGTCTGTCTGTCTGTCTGTCTGTCTGTCTGTCTGTGTGTCTGTCTGTCTGTCTGTCTGTGTGTCTGTCTGTCTGTCTGTCTGTCTGTCTATCTGTCTGTCTGTCTGTCTGTCTTTCTGTCTGTCCGCCCTTCCGTACCCCAAAGTTATGTCATAAACACGCCCTCCCATTACCATTACGAACGCCCTTCCGACTGCAGAGCGAGCTGTGCGCCGGATCCTTAGACACCAGCACCAGATTGTTGCTCAGCCGAATTTTCAACGCCAGGTCCTCCGGCTTGACGGCTCGAACCAGGATGCGCTCGTTGAAGGACCTCGGCTTGTCGTGCTGAAACGTAGAATTAAATTTTTAGATTGTGTGCTAGCCTGTTAGATAGATGAAAATCAACTGCGAATTTAGAGAGTAAGACTGGGAACTCACCAACTCGGGAGTGGCCCGCTCGTTGACCGTCCTGACTGAGGTGCTGCCAGGCTCCGCTAGCCTCAAACCTCTGCTGTCCTCGGTGTCGAGGCCGGCGTTGTCGAAGCCGTGCGACCGATGGGCGCGTGAATTGGCTGCGTATAGGGATAGCGCAGAGAGACTGTTTCTAGGAAATTGCCTAACTCCTGAATCCTCGTTTGGTATCCTTCTCAAGTAGCTCACTTCCTCTTAACCTCACCCAATCCACTCGTGCGGTCAAACTATGTCATGATCTCCCTCTACATCTTATTCTCTTTTAATCTTCTTCTAGTCTCATCCTCTTCCTCTTATCCTCTTCCTTTCATCCTCTTCCTCCCTTCCCCTCATCCTCTTCCTCTCATCCCCCTCCTTTCATCCTCTTCCTCTTATCCTCTTCCTCTCTTCCTCTCATCCTCTTCCTCTCATTCTCTTACTTTCATCCTCTTCCTTTTATCCTCTTCCTTTCATCCTCTTCCTTTCATCCTCTTCCTTTCATCCTCTTCCTCTCATCCTCTTCCTCTCTTCCTCTCATCTTCTTCCTCTCTTCCTCTCATCCTCTTCCTCTCATTCTCTTACTTTCATTCTCTTCCTCTCATCCTCTTCCTTTCATCATCTTCCTTTCATTCTCTTCCTTTCATCCTCTTCCCCTCATCCTCTTCCTCTTCCCCTCATCCTCTTCCTCTCATCCTCATCCTCCTCCTTTCTTCCTCTCATCCCTCTTCCCCTCATACTCTTCCTCTCATCCTCTTCCTCTATTCCTCTCATCCTCTTTCTCTCTTTCTCTCATCCTCTTCCTCTCTTTCTCTCATTCTCTTCCTTTCTTCCTCTTCCCCTCATCATCTTCGTCTTCCCCTCATCCTCTTCCTTTCATCCTCTTCCCCTCATCCTCTTCCTCTCACCCTCTTCCTCTCTTCCTCTCATCCTCTCCCTCTCTTCTTCTCATCCTCTTCCCCTCATCCTCTTCTTTTTCCTTTTCTCCCCCCTTCCGAAATTTTCTCCTCTCTCTGCAACCCTTGATCCCAATTTTCCATTCAAAATCTTTCGAATGTCCCCGAGCGCCTGCTCACCTTTCCTACTCAGCTCTTTAATCCGTCGCAGCAGATGGCAAATTAAAATCAAAGCCACGCACACGCAGGCCACGAATGTTACGGCAAATGTGATGCCAGCGGCGGCTCCAGCCGAGAGTTCCTGAGCTCGAACTCCAACGGGTAAAACAATAAACAAGGTGGCGGCGAAAAGTCTCGCCGCCTTCTGCACCTGCATGGCGGTTCTGACACTGAGATCGATTCAGAAGGCTTTCTTTGCGACCAAAAATATTGTCAAGCTACCTCAGAGCCAATAATGCTACCAGCTGATGCAAAGTTGGCCAGTTCAACTCGAGAGATGCTCGCGCTGTCTAAGAGTTGCTGTCTAACATTGAGACAAAAAGTTTCGGGCAGCTAGTAGGCATTTCATCTTATTCAAAAACTTGTGCAAAGCCTGGCACTGTGTCTTAACCTGCCCACCATCTCTTCAGCGCTCCGCTTGGGTTTCTTCTCAATTAGGGGGCGGGCAGCTGCTCTTCAAGGGGCCGGGCTGGGCACTTCACTCTGACCCGCCCTCACCACGGCGGTTTCCGTTCAGTCGCGCTTATTGTTTGTGCGAATGGCTACCCTATGGCCTCTGCCGCCATTCATTTTGCATCTGAATGCGTTTCCTTCGGCATTCTTTATTCTTTAAGATATTTCTTGTGGCCGCATTAACTGCATTTCACATCTCGCCTAACACGAACCATCCATCTATCTATCTATCTATCTATCTATCTATCTATCTATCTATCTATCTATCTATCTATCTATCTATCTATCTATCTATCTATCTATCTATCTATCTATCTATCTATCTATCTATCTATCTATCTATCTATCTATCTATCTATCTATCTATCTATCTATCTATCTATCTATCTATCTATCTATCTATCTATCTATCTATCTATCTATCTATCTATCTATCTATCTATCTATCTATCTATCTATCTATCTATCTATCTATCTATCTATCTATCTATCTATCTATCTATCTATCTATCTATCAATCCATATTTCTATGTATCTATTTATCTATTTATCTATTTATCTAGGTATCGATCCCCTTTGCATATTCTATCTTCCATACATTCCATACATGTCAACGAAGCTCTAAGCCAAATTCACCTCCTCCAAGCAGGCGTGCCGCAGGGAGGCATACTTAGCCCATTTCTTTACATCCTATTCATCAGTTCAATGCCCAAACCCGAGACCTCTCTGGTCAAAAGAAGCCAATTCGCCGACGACATGGCCGTCTGGGCCATGGGAGACACGTTTGGCGAAATTAAATACAACCTGCAGCCCTACCTAGACAAAGTCTGGGACTGGTGTAGTAGGCGAGGTAGCAAAATTAATACTGGTAAAACACAGGCCATCGCTTTTAATTATGCACCGACTCCACAGCAGGACATTAGACCTGAGATCAAACTAGGCAGTACAATCCTAGCATACCAGAGCGAGGTAAAATTTCTTGGCGTCAAGCTGGACTATCGACTCTCGCTCAAATCCCACGTCTCCTCCAGGGTCGACAAATGTCGGGCTCTTGTTATGACAATCTACCGCATAGCCAATGTCACTGGACTCAGTAGCATGACTCTCCGAATGCTATATAGAGCCTACGTAGAAAGCACCATGACATATGGAGCCCCCATTCTGAGCATTATCCAACAAGGCAGCCTGCATGAGTTGCAAAAAATTCAAAACCTCGCACTCAGAATCTGTTTCGGGGCTCCCCAGTATACAAAGATCTCATATCTACACGAGCTCGCTCGCATGCCCATGGTTGCTGACCGGATTCGAACCCTGGGTTTTGCTGGGTTTTGCTGGGTTTCGCAAAACCCTGGGTTTTGCGTTTTGCACTGGCTCGACAAGGTGCGAAAGGCCAAGCTCCACGGGTTTCACATTGAGCCTTACCTACCCCAGCGAGCCAGAAACAAACCACCCGTCCTCAACATCCTGTGGGACTCGCTTAAACAACGAGAAGCAAACAAGCGCGCTGTCACTGCTTCACTCAACCCATAGTTCCCAATCCAACCGACCACTCTAAGCTAAAACTTAAATAACTAAAACCTAATAGCTTAAAGAGAATTTCCTTGGCCGGACTATGCTGGGGGATGTTCACACAGACTTTGCATGCACAAGTACGAGTATTATTTTTGTAAAAATATGCAAATATTGTTTTTAGCCTACTTGTCTTTTAAAATCGAATATTCTAAGCGCCTAGCGCCAAATAATTCATGTTTACCTCGCAGTATTTTTCTGCAAAGAATATTTTACTCCAACCAAAGTCGCATTTTTATAATCCTAAATAATTTTTTTGTCGACAAGTGCATCTTTCAAGTTTTCGTTTTATAAATTTATTACACTTTACACATATCGCTACTGTAAGTAGTCCGTTGCGACCAATTTTCTGCGAATCAAAAGCATTGTAAAAATCCAGGTATTTAAGTGTCGCCCAGAGCGAAATGCGGAAATCCTTTTATTGTTTTACCTTAATATTGGCTTTTTACACTGCATTTTTCGCTCACCAATAATATTATTTTCGAACCCTCTCAAAATGAATTGTCAATTCGAAATTTTTATATTCGAAAAAAAATTAAATAGACTTGCGTATGAGCCCTTCGATGGGCTGAGGCGCGGCTTTAAAGCCTCACTTTTTAACAACACACACATCTATCTATCTATCTATCTATCTATCTATCTATCTATCTATCTATCTATCTATCTATCTATCTATCTATCTATCTATCTATCTATCTATCTATCTATCTATCTATCTATCTATCTATCTATCTATCTATCTATCTATCTATCTATCTATCTATCTATCTATCTATCTATCTATCTATCTATCTATCTATCTATCTATCTATCTATCTATCTATCTATCTATCTATCTATCTATCTATCTATCTATCTATCTATCTATCTATCTATCTATCTATCTATCTATCTATCTATCTATCTATCTATCTATCTATCTATCTATCTATCTATCTATCTATCTATCTATCTATCTATCTATCTATCTATCTATCTATCTATCTATCTATCTATCTATCTATCTATCTATCTATCTATCTATCTATCTATCTATCTATCTATCTATCTATCTATCTATCTATCTATCTATCTATCTATCTATCTATCTATCTATCTATCTATCTATCTATCTATCTATCTATCTATCTATCTATCTATCTATCTATCTATCTATCTATCTATCTATCTATCTATCTATCTATCTATTTATATTAAGGTTAATAAAAAATATTTAGAGCTATCTAACGCTCATAAAAGTTTGATTGAACAGCCTCTGTGAATCAAAGTGTTTGTCTCCACCCAATAATATGTTTCAAAGTTAGGCTGTGCTGCGTACAGAATAAATGGCACATTCCTAACTAGGGGCAGAGTCAACACAAAGTGAACAACAAATTGCACTCATCGCCTTAAAAAGCTTCGGAGCTCTTGCAAAACAAGAAATATTTCACTATTGTTTAATTTTGCTGAGGCATCTTGTGCCTACGATTTTCACATCGAGTTTCATAGCAACTGCTATGATAAGATCAATTACTAACAGTAGTATATATTAAATATTTTATGCTCAATTCAGGGCAGTTAATATCCCGCTTGATGCGATAAGGGGCCTGTCAAATTTGTAATAACACTCCTCGATTTGGTCAGTTGGCAAAGTACAGACAGAAACGGATTCGATCTTTAAGTTCATTAGGAGGCAATTGTACGCACAGTGTAGTGCACGAAAATTTCTCGAGATTCCAGAGACACTTCAACGACACTTGTCTTTTCAACTATTCCAGTAAATACATCCTAAACAACTGCTGCAAGTACTCTTTCAGTATGTAAGTTGATTAATTTTATAATTAATTCCCAAAATAGTTAAGCGGTTATTTTCAAGGCAGGGTAGTCATGTTTCTATATATATTGATTTTTAATGCAACTTAACCGGCGATCAACAAGGCCTCTAAGGTCTTTAGCGTGGCACATTGGTTTAGCGCATTCACCCTAGAACCAAGTTACCCGGGTTCGACTCCACACAGTGACCAAATGAATTTCGGGAGTGCCGACCAGGGTTGATTTTCAATGTACGCACGTGAGGGCCAGCCCCCTTTTCTAAACACGCAGAATGTACATTGCCTCACCATGAGGGAGTCAGGACGGATGTACACAAGCGTGCGAGCGTGTGACTGCGTACAGTAGGTGTGCTATCAGAGTTCTCGACGATGTACACGTAGCCAATGCATGGCGGAATTTAACCCCCAAACACTGGTTTATTGTCAAGAATAAGAATGGCAGATTAGTGATCATTCTCAAGGCTACTGATTGACTTGACTCCCCAAAAACAATTTCTTAGAGTAAAGTGTCCCCCTGCGGATTGGCCGCATGATACTGTCAATCTAATATACTTTTAGCCTGTAAAATCGAATTGCAATGCTAAAGCTTGGAGCTAATATCCTAGCAGTTACTGAGGACCCACTATAGGTATCCTTAATATCATAATGAGTCCGGAGCGGAGAGTTGAGTAAGCTGAAGTGCCTGCTGGCGACGCCTCAAGAAAATTGGGTTGCTTGGAGCCAAATTTAGTGTAGACGCCCCCCCTCGCATCACTGAAGAAGATTCGTGCACCCCGAAGGCGGACTGATCTCGTTGTCGCAAAATCTACTCCGCCCTACCCTCTCTCCCTAGCTGCCGCATCCCCAGTTTCCCAACTGATTCCCGCTTCTATCTATCTGTTCGCTGACTAGCGCAAAGTGCCGGCGTCGTTATGGGGAGGGAGGCTTCGATATTCGTGCTTATTATCGTCGCTTGGTCCGCCTCGCTGTCACTCCGGCGGCTGGGCACTTATAGATCCCTCTTTGTAGATCCCCCATGCGTCCGACTGATGAATGAGTTTGAGTCCCGGCGGCGGTGGGGGCGGCGGTGGGATTGACGGATATGTCAAGTCTGGAACAAGGAAAAATAGGTCCGAGACTTTTAGCAGTTCTTCATGCGGCTAAAACTTTGTGTCCTTTGCAACTGAATCTATTGACTATGGTGATTAGATGAGAAGCGGGACGGAGACATGAATGATATCTTAAAGCGGCAACTTGAGTCCTGGCTTAGCAAGGAATTAGGACAATTTTTTTACGCCTAAATGCCGCGTAAATAAGGACTGAGATATGGGATTTTGGGCTGGATGTATGTTTTTGTAGATATCCCTAAAGATAGCGACGGGAATGAAGGGATGCAGACAGACAGTCCAGGGAATGAAGGGTCGCAGACAGACAGTCCAGGGAATGAAGGGACGCAGGCAGACAGTGCAGGGAATGAAGGGACGCAGACAGACAGTCCAGGGAATGAAGGGTCGCAGACAGACAGTCCAGGGAATGAAGGGACGCAGGCAGACAGTACAGGGAATGAAGGGACGCAGACAGACAGTGCAGGGAATGAAGGGACGCAGGCAGACAGTGCAGGGAATGAAGGGACGCAGGCAGACAGTGCAGGGAATGAAGGGACGCAGGCAGAAAGTGCAGGGAATGAAGGGATGCAGGCAGACAGTGCAGGGAATGAAGGGACGCAGGCAGACAGTGCAGGGAATGAAGGGATGCAGGCAGACAGTGCAGGGAATGAAGGGACGCAGGCAGAAAGTGCAGGGAATGAAGGGACGCAGGCAGACAGTGCAGGGAATGAAGGGATGCAGGCAGACAGTGCAGGGAATGAAGGGATGCAGACAGACAGTGCAGGGAATGAAGGGACGCAGACAGACAGTGCAGGGAATGAAGGGACGCAGGCAGACAGTGCAGGGAATGAAGGGACGCAGGCAGACAGTGCAGGGAATGAAGGGACGCAGGCAGAAAGTGCAGGGAATGAAGGGATACAGGCAGACAGTGCAGGGAATGAAGGGACGCAGGCAGACAGTGCAGGGAATGAAGGGATGCAGGCAGACAGTGCAGGGAATGAAGGGACGCAGGCAGACAGTGCAGGGAATGAAGGGACGCAGGCAGACAGTGCAGGGAATGAAGGGACGCAGACAGACAGTACAGGGAATGAAGGGACGCAGACATT